>CM042392.1:17821320-17833350 GCA_023634145.1 Thymallus thymallus | reverse complement strand
AAATACAACAACAAAATTATACAAACAATACAACAACAAAAAAAATGTGTGTGTTTGTGTGTCCCCTCACAGCCCCTCTGTTTCATGAGTTTTCTAAAGGTAATTTTGCTGTTTGCTTGAGTAATTGGAGTTGGAAGGGAGTTCCGTGCAATCATGGCTCTGTATAAAACTG
Organism: Thymallus thymallus; assembly: GCA_023634145.1. Lineage (NCBI taxonomy): Eukaryota > Metazoa > Chordata > Actinopteri > Salmoniformes > Salmonidae > Thymallus > Thymallus thymallus. The sequence goes on along the minus strand of CM042392.1, from coordinate 17,833,178 downwards.
TTTGTTTGCCCTCAATTCATTCTGGACTTGGGGACTGTAAAGAGATCCCTGGTGGCATGTCTTGTGGGGTATGTATGGCTGTCTGAGCTGAATGTTATTTTATTATGCAGAAAATCAGGAATTTTCATCACAGTAATACTTTTTCATAAAAAGAGAAGCAGTTAATCTCTCGTCAACCCTCAACCAGGAAAGACTGGCTTGCATGTTGTTGATGGTAATTCTGGAGTTAATGGCAAGGTGTGCTACTATGCTTTGAGCCAGCTGCAGCTTTGGTAGGTCTTTATTTGCTGTACTTGACCATATTACTTGACAGCAATCAAGATAGGACAGAATCAGAGCCTCAGTTGATTTTTGTGTAAAAAAAAGCAGAACATACACTGGGGGCCAAAAGTTTGGAATATTACTCATTCAAGGGTTTTTCTTTATTTGCACTATTTTTTACATTGTAGAATAAAAGTGAAGACATCAAAACTATGAAATAAGACATATGGAATCATGTAGTAACCAAAAAAGTGCTAAACAAATCAAAATATATTTTATATTTGAGATTCTTCAAAGTAGCCAACCTTTGCCTTGATGACAGCTTTGCACACTCATGGCATTCTTTCAACCAGCTTCATGAGGACCGCCACAGGAATGGAAGACCCAGAAATATCTCTGCTGCAGAGGATAAGCTCATTAGAGTTACCAGCCTCAGATTGCAGCCCAAATAAATGCTTCACAGAGTTCAAGTAACAGACACATCTCAACATCAACTGTTCAGAGGAGACTGTGTGAATCAGACCTTCATGGTCGAATTTCTGCAAAGAAATCACTACTAAAGGACACCAATAAGAAGAAGAGACTTTATTGGGTCAAGAAACAAGAGCAATTGACATTAGACCGGTGGAAATATGTCCTTTGGTCTGGAGTCCAAATTTGAGATTTTTGGTTCCAGCCTCAACCAAATTCAGATGGTTTGGGATGAGTCGGACCGCAGTGAAGGAAAAGCAGCGAACAAGCGCTCAGCATATGTGGGAACTTCTTCAAGACTGATGGAAAAGCATTCCAGGTGAAGCTGGTTGAGAGAATGCCAAGAGTGTGCAAAGCTGTCATCAAGGCAAAGGTGGCTATTTGAAGAATCTCAAATATAAAATATATTTTGATTTGTTTAACACTTTTTTGGTTACTACATGATTCCATACATGTTATGTCATAGTTTTGATGTCTTCACTTTATTATACAATGTAAAAAATAGTACAAATAAAGAAAAACCCTTGAATTAGTGATATTCCAAACTTTTGGCCCCCAGTGTATTTTTACATTACCCCTCCCCATCTTCACAACAACTTTGTTAAAATGACTTGCCTTTATTTAACCAGGTAGGCCAGTTGAGAACAAGTTCTCATTTACAACTGCGACCTGGCCAAGACAAAGCAAAGCAGTGCGACAAAAAACAACACAGAGTTACACATGAGAATAAACAAACGTACAGTCAATAACACAACAGATAATCTATATACAGTGTGCAAATGTAGTGCAAAATGCAGTAAGGTTAGGAACTTACAGATTAGCATTAACACTGGAATGATGGATGTGCAAATTATGATGTGCAAATAAATATGGGGATGAGGTAGTAGGGTGGGCTATTTACAGAAGGGCTATATACAGGTGCAGTGATCAATAAGCAGCTTTGACAGCTGATGCTTAAAGTTAGTGAGGGAGATAGGAACCTCTAGCTTCAAGGATTTTTGCAATTCCTTCCAGTCATTGGCAGCAGAGAACTGGAAGGAATGGCGGCCAAAGTAGGTGTTGGCTTTGGGGGTGACCAGTGAGATATACCTGCTGGAGCGCATACGACGGGTAGGTGTTGCTATGGTGATCAGCGAGCTGAGATAAGGCGGGGATTTACCTAATAAAGACTTATAGATGACCTGGAGCCAGTGGGTTTGGCAACGAATATGTAGTGAGGGCCAGCCAACGAGAGAATACAGGTCGCAGTGGTGGGTAGTATATGGGGCTTTGGTAACAAAACGCATGGCACTGTGATAGACTACATCCAATTTGCTGAGTAGAGTGTTGGAGGCAAGATAATCGACCATCCAATGCTATACCTAGGAGCTTAGCTTCCTCAACTTCCTCAATGGTCACACCCTTTATGTATAGGTCTTAGAGAACATTTCTAACCAAATACAATGCTTTTACCTGTCGATGTATTAAAGACAAGTTTATTATGAATCACCCATTCTGATATTGACTGTAGCTCCTTATTTAGAATTTCAGTGGGCTCACTGGCTTTGGGTGCTGACATGTAGTCCAATAGTCCACTGTCCCAGCCACAAGGGCTAACTGCGTCGCGGGCTGTGTTCCTTGCTAAGTTGATAGCTAGTTAGCAGCTAGCCTATTAAAACTTTTGGTTGGCAGGATCCCTGGATAGATATAGCAGTCCCAGCAACTGAGGCTAACCGCGTCGCAGGATCTAAATTCAAAAAGTTGCTAGTAACCAAACTTTTTCGATAGAACACTTTTCCAGAGACTTTCAAAAACTCCATGGCATGCTTTGACCAATCACACCATAGAGAAACATTACCATGGTAGCCAGAGAGCCTTGGCTTTGGTGGAGCAGCTGGCTGAGGGACGTGCATGTATGTTCGGATGTGCGTGTGTGTGTGTTGGCAATTTGTCTACTGTCACACACACACATGCACACACTGAGGGACTTTCATTGGAAGTAGGCAGCCGTGGGGCTTTGGAGTCGCACACACACATACACACACACACCGAGGGTCTCTCATTAGAAGTAGGCGGGGCTTTGGAGTTGCCACCAGCTGATCAATATCCTGGGGTCAGAAATCAATCAGAATCGATAAACGTCTCTGTAGGGGAAACACTGGTATGATGAACTAATGCTACTGGCTACTGGAGAGAACATGCTGACTGAGGGAGAGACGGAGGGGTAAGAGAGGAGGGAAGGGAGGAGGAAAGGAGATGAGGGGTGAGGGGCAGGCTGGGGTCAATTAGTGTATTCATAAATGACAAATGAATGTGTGGCTGCAGTCTAATAACAATTACACTTCTAGATCATCTAATCACACAGCCTGGTTAGTGTAACTGGAGCTCAATAGAACCTTAACGGCCTGGCTGTACAGTCCTGTCACCAGGGTTATGCATTCATCACAGACCACACCCCAGCCCTAATGGTTCTTATAGCAGGCCTTTATTAAATTCCTGGTCCCTCAATAGACAAATAACATTGGATTCTATCTGCAATCACTTAGGAGAGGTAGGGAAGGAGGAAAAGAGGGAGGGCCACGGTGAGAGAGAAAATTAGAAAACTAATGAAGGAGAATGAATGTGAGAGATATGATGTGAATATTGAAATCATATCAGGTCTCCACACCTCCATACCATCAAATAGCATGTCGTACCTGGCATTACTGTAACACGCCTTCAGCACCATTAGCCTAGCATTTACTATAGACATTTCACGTCTTACACACCCCTCACACACACACATCTCTCCTGTAGGCTGGACGGCTGTTTGTTATACCCCCCAGTCCCCCCGACTCCCCCGCCCCACACAAACACACACATACGCTGTATACGCTGCACTAGCTAGGCAGGCAGTTTATAATGCTATTATTTCAAAGCGTGGTCAGTGACCCCTCTAAACAGCCGCCCTACTGAGTGTGTATACTCACAGCCTAAATAATGCAGTGACTGAACTGCATCTAGCCCACAGCATGAATAAATAACTACACACACACACAAACAAGTAACTACACACACACACTGCTCTCTACTCACTCTCCTTACAGTTAAATCAGTAGATAAATATTTCAGAGGTTGCTTACTTGATAACAGTCAAATTTAAGATTTCATTACAGTTCCACTAAAGTAAGACATACTAAGAGAGAGAGAGCAGTGAGGTTCTATTTGCTATTTTCATCACATCAACAGTATGTGGAAGGGACTAAATCAGTTCATATCCATTTGATTATTCTTTACTGGTGAACTTTGTCTGTGATTCTAGATTGTAGCTGGGTCCTAGATGAGACAAGTGAGTGGCAGAGTTCCTCAATGGCAGGCTTCATCTGGTCAGATAAACAGATATCTAGATTACAGTCCTTAGGTGAGCCTGGTATGGTTGGACACTGGTAGAGGGTGGTCAGGAGGGCTGGTAGAGGGTGGTCAGGAGGGCATCAGCTCAATTAGCCCTCAGGGAAATGGTGAAAGGGGAGGGAGAGTGAGGAAGGGAGGGGGGGAGGATGGAGGGAGAGGGAGGACAACAGAATACAGACGACTGCCAAAAAACTGTCTCCTCTTGTAGTACTTTCTCTCTCTCTCCCTGTCTGTTGGGGCCTGTATGTGTGCATAACTATGCATGCCTCTCTGCCTTTCTGCGTTTGTGTGTGTGTGTGCTTGTGTGTCGACAGCAGGCTGCTCTGCAGAGCTTATAAATTACCTTCCTTCCAACTCCACTTTAAATTAATGGAAGGAGCCGCCGCCTCTCTATCTCCCTCCCTCTCTCTCTCTACCTCCCTCTCCAATTCCTTCCCTCTCTCCCCCCTATCTCTCTCCAGTACACAGACCAAAAAGATCTCATAGTTTCGCTTCGAAATTCGGCTTCTATTTTTTACGCACTCATTCCGCATGGTTACAGGGTTAATTCTAAGTGGTTAAAGGGTTAAAACAGAAACAACTCAAAGGTTAACAGTTTAGGCATTCATTTTAGGTGGTTAAGGATTTGAGCTATGGTTTGAGGAAGGCTTGAAAAACAAAATAATTAAAAATGCTATTACCATCAGGTGTCATTGGTATTCTCAGTATTCTCACGACTTCCTAGAGCGTTGTGAACTGCTGTTGTGCTTTGGTTCCGAGCATCATGAGTTTGCGTCCAGTGCTGAGGAAGGCATATATAGGTTATATTTCTACTGACCAGCCTGACAGACAGATTAAAGAGCAGGGACATGGAGGACAGGTTAGTCTCTCTGGGCTGGTCTGTCTGGTCTCCTATCTGGTTTCTGTAGGTTTGGCATTTCCTCTCTCTGATCTCCTCACTTCACTGTGGCTCCCAGCAGGACAGAGGTGACCTCACCCTCTCTGAGACCTGAAGTACTGTCTTCCCTAACCATACAGAGCCATGTTTTTAGTAGGCTAGCAGTCAGGTCACTGCTTTGGGTTAGTACCCTGGGAAGGCAGTATCTCTCGTTACATTTGGCAATGTGACGCTTACCAAAAATAACCACCAAATCTCTGTTCCCTTCCAATAGCAGGTTGCCTGCCGACTCATCCTGAATTTAATTCCGCTGCTCTATCGATCGCCCCATAAATCAGTCTGAACCTGCTATCCCAGAAGTCATTTGTGCTGACATCAAAATGACGTGATTCATGAATCATGTAGGCCGGCTCTGGCCCAACCCATTGGTTTCTGGGACCAATCAGAACGGTTTAAATGTTTTTGCATTTGTGAAGTCGTCCGGGAGGAAGCAAACGTTAGTGGGCGTGGCGTTTGGCCGGAGCGATGTGGATGGGTAGCCAGGCAAACAGCTGGCTACCCATCTCCATCTCTCACCCATTGAACATAACTCAGGGTGTTTGGCTCTATGACTCCTGGAGGGGTTTCACTCTTATTGAACTGAATCAGATGCATCTGTGAAGATTATATTAAAACACCTCTGCCGAGGTGCTACGAGCAGCTCATCCCTAGCTTTCTCCTGCCTGTCTTTAAAACTAATTACAGACTAATATCACAATTAGATCTGCAGGAAAGGGACACATCACACACACATACACACGCACAGGTCTGAGGAAGCAGAGAAAGGCACAAGCATAAGCCAGAAATCAGGTGAGGTGATCAGGGACCAGGCTGGGTCTGTCTGTCTGTCTGCTCCACACTTATTAATCATGAAAAACATTCTTTTTATAAGACATGGCTCACAACCCCAGTCACATAGACTCTAAAAAAGACACTTCTCCTTCCCTCCCTCTCAAGCTGTTCCCTTCCCAGCCATTGACATCTGTCTAGTTCTGAGAAGTAGTATTTCCAAGGAATAGTCTATTTCAGTCTAGTTCTGAGATGCAGGTGATGACTGGAGTGATTGAACAGAGAATATAGAGTGACAGCTCTGGTGAGGTATTCTGGTGGTCAGAATTATTCCTTGTTTGATTATTGGCTTTTCTTCGCTTATCACACTGCATGAACTACTGCCTCTGGAATAGAATAATATACTGCCGTAGAGGCCGTAGTATAGGTGCTCTATGGACTGCTTCTGTAAAGGAGCTTCCCTAGAGGCAGCTGTGTCTCTGTGTTGAGATAACACAGGCTTTGCAGAGGTAGACACACACAACATAATGAACCATCTACTGCAGCACACACACACACACACACGCTCACGTGCAAGTGCCCACACACATGCATACACGCTCACTCACATATACACCCTCACACACGCTCGCACACACACACACCCACACACTCACAAGCACACTCACACACACACACACAACATAATGAGACTGCAGTCCATGCTTGGGTGGGTAGTGGAGGCCATATTGACAGTATGTTCTCCGGCTGCATCAGTATGCTACTGTCATGACTCTGTGTCTGCACCACTCTCCTCTACCTCTCCCTCTCTCTCTCTTCCTTTCTTTCTCAACCTCCCTACCTCCCTCCCTCCCTCCCTCCCTCCCTGTATCTTTTTCTCAGCATCTCTCCTTCCCTGTATCTCTCTCCCTCCCTCTGTTAATGTCTCTCTCTTTCTACATCTCTCCCCTCCATCCTTCCTTCCCTCCCTCCCTGCATCTCTTCTGTATCTCTCCATCAATCTCTACCTCCCTCCCTAACTTCATCCCTCTCTCCCTGCTCTCTGCTGGTTTTCCTGTGGGTTCCCAGTACGCTAGTCTAACGAAACTGTTCCAGCTATTGGCTAATGTTGGTAGCTAGCATGCTAAGGCATTTAACCAGTTAGCATCCAACTGCTTGGCTGATGTTGGTAGCTATGCTAACTAACCAGTTGTTTGGATAATGTTGGTGGCTAACATGCTGGCCTAATAAAACAGTTGGGATCCAGACATTTGGGTAGTGATATTTATCTCCTATATATTCTGAAAGCGGGAGGTCCAATAATCTCCAAGTTGATGGATGGTACCATGAGGACCCCCCAGTCCATCAGTGGGAGTCTGGTGTGTGTGTGTGTGTGTGTCATCAGGGGTCTGATGGAGCTCATGTGTGGAGGACTCATCACGGGCTATTAGGAGCAAGCAGGGGGCCAGCGAGAAAGGACGAGAGAGGGAGATATAGAGGAAAGAATACACACACACACCGTCATGTCTCCTGTCCTCTCCCATCCTAACAGTAATTTCCTGCAGCGGGCACCACCAGGCAGCAGCAGCTGAAGACAGATCTTTATGAGCAGAGAGATTCAGACCAGACCGCCTTGTTCCTGATGATTTATTCATTTCTTGTTCTGCCGGCCTGGAATTAATCTCTCGTTAATAGTTAATATTCCATTCCTTTGCACAAGATTGCAACATGAGAAGCACAGATAGAGACAGAGTACAGAACATATAGTATTACATATAGATAATAACGGAGATGGTTTGGTGAACCTCGCTCGCGTGATGAGTAACCTCACTGGTATATACCTGGTATTTATAATAAAATGACGTGGTAAAAACGGGTACTTTGTAGTACTTATTTCAACACTATTGAAACCCAGTCAATGGCAGTATAGTATAGAATTAGTAGGATTATGGAGATCCAGTAGCAATCTGGTTTGGTGGTGTAACAATTTCTGTCCTGCGGCTGAGCAGCACAGAAATAAACGTAACGTTTCGAAAACAGCAGGCGGCAGACAACCCTCCAAGAATACAACAACAGTAATACAGAGCTGAGAGCTCCAGGCCAGAACATTGTTGCTGTTTTTATCTACTGAGAGAAAATGGTCTTTGTTCTTATTTTAAGTGAAACCCCAAATTAAACAGTTTTCTTTAAATATCTGCTACATTAATGTCTTCCCTTCGAAAACTCTCTCTCTCTCTCTCTTTCTCTCTCTGTGTGTGTGTGTGTGTGTGTGTGTGTGTGTGCGTGTGCGTGTGCGTGTGTGCGTGTGTGTGTGTGTGTGTGTGTGTGTGTGTGTGTGAGAGAGAGAGAGAGAGAGAAAACAACAGTAAAGAGACATTGCGCTCAGCAGAAACACTTCAGGGCTTTTCAGTGAATATTGCATTCTTTGTGTTATTTGTCATATTCAGAGCCCTAAAAAGCCAGTTATGGGATTACTGGAGTGTGTAGTTACTATGTAGTGCTTTTGTGTGTTATTGTATATTAATGTAGCGTATTTTAGTGTATCACAGTAGTAGAGTGTTTACCAGTGAGAGTAACAGAGGGGGACATCTTACTGCGTCCCAAACGACACCCTGTTCCCTAAATAGAGATAGATAGATAGATAGGTACTTTATTGCTCCCCCGGGGGGGAAATTTCATTGTCAACCAGCTATAACAAAACACAGGGCAGGTGCAAAATGCCACAACGAAAGTACACAAAAGACAGATACACGGTACATGATACATATAGCGGCAGTATGAAAAAGTATAGAAATACAAGATATCTGGAGTGCAAAAAAAAGCTATAAAAAGACATTGCATAGTATGAGTGGTTGACTGAATATGTACACTATACATTGGTGGATGTTGGATGGTTAACTATACTATACAGGTTGATGGCAGAGAAATACTTCAGTAGCTAAAAATGCGTATGATATGAACGAGGGAATAATAGTTTACTTAATATACAGACTGGCTAAATGAACAGGTAAGTGAATATTTTGCATGGTTAAATTAGCTGTACAGGTAAATATACAGTTATATTTACAGATGTCACGTTCGGGTGTGTAGAGAGACCAAGGCGCAGCGTATCCATAGTTCGACATGTTTATTAACTAGATGACGAACCATACAAAATAACAAATAATAATAATGATAACACACGTAGCACGACACGAGACAATATACAACAATGAACCACGCCAACGGAGTGGAACACAGACATATAAGTAAGATCCCTAATTAGAGGTAATGCCTAGCAGCTGCCTCTAATTAGGGATCCCACACACAACACCACACAGACGTAGAAATAATAGATCTGCCAGACTCTGACCATAGAAATATAGAGAAGCAAAGCTTCTCTATGGCCAGAGCCTGACAGTACCGCCCCCCAAAGGCGCGGACTCCCGGCCGCAAGAAAACAAACACAAAAACATGAGGGAAGGGTCAGGGAGGAAAAAACATCACACAATCTATCGCAGGTGGCGGTTCAGGCCCCGGCGAAGTAGATATCTTCCTCCCTATTTCTACTGGGCCCGGACTAGGCCCTGGTGTGGCTGGCGACTCAGGCCATTTAAAGGGGCAACCCACTGGTCCTGGAAATGACCATGGTGGGGCAAAAGGCTCAGGCCATGGAGAGGAGCAAATAACCGGGCAAGGACTGGGCACCGGTGTGGCAGGCGACTCCGGCCATGTAAAGGGGCAACCCACCGGTCCTGAAAACAACAATGGTGGGGGAAAAGGTTCAGGCCATGGAGCGGGGCAAATAACCGGGCCAGGACTGAGCACCGGTGTGGCAGGCGACTCCGGCCATGTAAAGGGGCAACCCACCGGTCCTTTAAATAACAATGGTGGGGGAACAAGTTCAGGCCATGGAGCGGGGCAAATAACCGGGCCAGGACTGAGCACCGGTGTGGCAGGCGACTCCGGCCATATAATTATCACGGGAGGCTCCGGGCTGTCGAGCGTCACGGGAGGCTCCGGGCTGTCGAGCGTCACGGGAGGCTCCGGGCTGTCGAGCGTCACGGGAGGCTCCGGGCTGTCGAGCGTCACGGGAGGCTCCGGGCTGTCGACCGTCACGGGAGTCTCCGGGCTGTCGACCGTCACGGGAGGCTCCGGGCTGTCGACCGTCACGGGAGGCTCCGGGCTGTCGACCGTCACGGGAGTCTCCGGGCTGTCGACCGTCACGGGAGTCTCCGGGCTGTCGACCGTCACGGGAGTCTCCGGGCTGTCGACCGTCACGGGAGTCTCCGGGCTGTCGACCGTCACGGGAGTCTCCGGGCTGATGAGGCGCACCGACGGTCTGGTGCGTGGAGCCGGCACTGGAGGTACCTGGCTGGGCACACGCACTGGAGGTCGAGTGCGGGGAGTCGGCACTTGACGTACCGGACTGGAGAGGCGCACTGGAGGCCTGGTGCGTGGAGCCGGCACTGGAGGAACCTGGCTGGGCACACGCACCTCAGGGCTAGTGCGGGGAACAGGCACAGGACGTACCTGACTGGAGACGCGCACTGGAAGCCTGGTGCGTGGAGTCGGCACATGTGGCACAGGACTAATAACACGCACCTCAGGGCTAGTGCGGGGAACAGGCACATGACGTACCGGACTGGAGAGGCGCACTGGAGGCCTGGTGCGTGGAGTCGGCACTGGTGGCACAGGACTAATAACACGCACCTCAGGGCTAGTGCGGGGAACAGGCACAGGACGTACCTGACTGGAGACGCGCACTGGAAGCCTGGTGCGTGGAGTCGGCACATGTGGCACAGGACTAATAACACGCACCTCAGGGCTAGTGCGGGGAACAGGCACATGACGTACCGGACTGGAGAGGCGCACTGGAGGCCTGGTGCGTGGAGTCGGCACTGATGGCACCGGACTGGTGACACGCACCTCAGGGCGAGTGCGAGGAGCAGGCACATTACGTACCGGACTGGAGAGGCGCACTGGAGGCCTGGTGCGTGGAGCCGGAACTGGAGGAACCGGACTGGTGACACGCACCTCAGGGCGAGTGCGAGGAGTAGGCACATGACGTACCGGACTGGAGAGGCGCACTGGAGTGTAGCAGACGGCCGGACCCAGACTGGGCACCGGTGGAGCGGACTGCTCTGGCACTGGAGTAGAGCAGACGGCCGGACCCCGACTGGGCACCGGTAAAGCGGACTGCTCTTTCATGGGAGTGGAGTAGGCGACTGGACACGGATTATTCCACTCCGACATTTCCCGTTCAACCTCCTCCGCTATCTCCCACATTTCCTCCAGAACATCTCCAAAATGGCTCTCCAAATAATCCTCCTCTTCTTCACTTTGCGCCCCCCATTTATATGTCGGGCACAGTGTATCCCACATGGAAAGTGGTACTGGTGCGTCCTCTTCATTACCAGACCACCCCCATAGCCCCCACCCGAAATTTTCCTGGGGTTGACTACGGGCTCCTTTACCTCCGTATCCACGATTACGCCGCTGTCTTCCTTTTCTCTCCTTTGCTCCAGTATTACGCTGCTTGGTCGGGTGGTGGTTCATTCTGTCACGTTCGGGTGTGTAGAGAGACCAAGGCGCAGCGTATCCATAGTTCGACATGTTTATTAACTAGATGACGAACCATACAAAATAACAAATAATAATAATGATAACACACGTAGCACGACACGAGACAATATACAACAATGAACCACGCCAACGGAGTGGAACACAGACATATAAGTAAGATCCCTAATTAGAGGTAATGCCTAGCAGCTGCCTCTAATTAGGGATCCCACACACAACACCACACAGACGTAGAAATAATAGATCTGCCAGACTCTGACCATAGAAATATAGAGAAGCAAAGCTTCTCTATGGCCAGAGCCTGACAACAGATAAGTGAATACTTGCATGGTTGCATAAACTGTACAGGTAAATGACAGGAAGAGATACTTTAATAGCTAAATGTGTGTATGATATAATTTGGGGTAATAATAGTAATTCCCTTAAAATACAGTCCTTAGTGCGCAGGGTATAATTACAGACAACTGCACGTATTGCACATTCGATATACTAAAAGCAATGAGAAAAGGTG
>CM042392.1:17806320-17816320 GCA_023634145.1 Thymallus thymallus | reverse complement strand
AGAGATGTGTGGGTAAACCACTTCTCCAGTATTTTTAGCCCTGAAACAAAGAACAAAGAGCAAATAAATATACATGATCACATGAAAATCCTAGAATCAACTATTAAAGACTACCAGAACCCACTTGATTCTCCAATTACATGGAATGAACTACAGGACAAAATACAAATGGTATACTCAATGAAATGATAAAATATACAGACCACAAATTCCAATTGGCTATACTTAACTCTTTAACATCATCCTTAGCTCTGGCATCTTCCCCAATATTTGGAACCAAGGACTGATCACCCCAAACAACAAAAGTGGAGACAAATTTGACCTCAATAACTACCGTGGGATATGCGTCAACAGCAACCTTGGGAAAATCCTCTGCATTATCATTAACAGCAGACTAGTTCATTTTCTCACTGAAAATAATGTACTGAGCAAATGTCAAATAGGCTTTTTACCAAATACCAAATACCAAATAGAACATCAAGACACAACTGACTTTTGCCAGACAACACCTGGGTAAAGTCAGTTGTGTCTTGATATTATTTTTTGAGAGCAGAGGCTCCTTCCTTCCTGACCTCCCATGTAGGCCAAGTCTCTTTCTGACAGTGTACCCATGCACTTCGACATTGATTGTGGCAAGAGAGGCCTGTAGATCCCTTGATGTTACACTGGGGTTCTTAGAGACTTCTATGAGCATCGTTCCGTCAGCTCTTGGGCTGACTTTGGTGGGACGACCTGTCCTAGGTAGTTTGCCAGTGGTCTGGAGTTTTCATAGGACAGTGGAATGACATACTTTGAATTGATTGGAAATGGAATGATGTACTTCGAATTGCTTGGAAATGGATTTGTAACCCCTCCCAGACTCATGGGCACCAATAATCTTTCTTCTGAGGGCCTCGGGTAGGTCTTATACCACACACCCATATAGTTAAGACCAAACCAGACCCATTTTCTTATCTTTATGGAAGGCTGGAGTTTCTCTCTAATGTTTTCTAATCATTTGCACTTGTTTTGGTACACCTAATTCAAATTTTTGCAATTTTATGTGATGGTAAAGGTAGGGGTGTACTAACTTTTTCCCCATAAGGAAAAGGCATTTTTGTTTATTTTAATTGCATTAAAAAAAAGTTTTTGTGTGTGATTTATTAAATTGGGTAACCTTTATATGTTAATAGTGTTGAAGTGAAGATTACATATCCATCTGTCCAAATATGTAAAAAATAAAATAAAATAAATAAAGAGAACTTTCCAGGGGGTGTACTTACTTTTTCACATGACTGTACGACATTGTAAAATCCATGTACACAAACTGCATCCCTGTCTCACCCCATGGCCACGTGGAAAGAAATGTGTTACAATTGGCTAAAAACACACATTTCTTTCCACGTGGCCGTGGGGTGAGACAGGGATGCAGTTTAAGCCCCACTCTCTTCAACAAATATATCAACGAATTGGTGAGGGTACTAGAACAGTCTGCAGCACCGGGCCTCACCCTACTAGAATCGGAAGTCAAATGTCTACTGTTTGCTGATGGAGGAGGGCCTAAAGTAGCACCTAGATCTTCTGCACAGATTATGTCAGACCTGGGCCCTGAGAATAAATCTCAGTAAAACAAAAATAATGGTGTTCCAAAAAAGGTCCAGTTGCCAGGACCACAAATACAAATTCCATCCAGACACCGTTGCTCTAGAGCACACAAAAAACAATACATATCTCGACCTAAACATCAGTGCCACAGGTAACTTCCACAAAGCTGTGAACGATCTGAGAGACAAGGCAAGAAGGGCCTTCTATGACATCAAAAGGAACATAAAATTTGACATACAAATTAGGATCTGGCTAAAAATACTTGAATCAGTTATAGAACCCATTGCCCTTTATGGTTGTGAGGTCTGGGGTCCGCTCACCAACCAAGAATTCACAAAATGTGACAAAAAACAAATTGAGACTCTACATGCAGAATTCTGCAAAAATATCATCTGTGTATTATGAAAAACACCAAATAATGCATGCAGAGCAGAATTAGGCCGATACCCGCTAATTACCAAAACAGCAACACAATTAGACCCAACCAAATCATGAGAAAACTAAAAGAGAATTACTTGACACATTAGAAAGAATTAACAAAAAATACTGTGCAAACTAGAATGCTATTTGGTCGTTAACAGAGAGTACACAGTGGCAGAATACCTGACCACTGTTACTGACCCAAACTTAAGGAAAGATTTGACTATGTACAGACTCAGTGAGCATAGCCTTGCTATTGAGAAAGGCCGTCGTAGGCAGACCTGGTTCTCAAGAGAAAACAGGCTATGTGCACACTGCCCAAAAATGAGGTGGAAACTGAGCTGCACTTCCTAACCTCGTGCCAAATGCATGACCATATTAGAGACACATATATCCCTCAGATTACACAGATCCACAAAGATCCCAATTTTGATAAACTCCCATATCTACTGGGTGAAATACCACAGTATGCCATTACAGCAACAAGATTTGTGACCTGTTGCCACAAGAAAATGGCAACCAGTGAAGAACAAATACCATTGTAAATACAACCCATATTTCCCATTTGTACTTCAACTATATGCACAACACTGTATATATACAGTTGAATTCGGAAGTTTACATACACTTAGGTTGAAGTCAATAAAATTTTTTCAACCACTCCACAGATTTCATGTAAACAGACTATAGTTTTGGCAAGTTGGTTAGGACATCTACTTTGTGCATGACACAAGTAATTCTTCCAACAATTGTTTACAGACAGATTATTTCACTTATAATTCACTATATCACAATGATGTTATGGCTTTAGAAGCTTCTAATAGTATAATTGACATAATTTGAGTCAATTGGAAGTGTATCTGTGGATATATTTCAAGGCCTACATTCAAACTCAGTGCCTCTTTGCTCGAAATCATGGGAAAATCAAAAGAAATCAGAAAAGACATCAGAAAAATAATTGTAGACCTCCACAAGTCTGGTTCATCCTTGGGAGCAATTTCCAAATGCCTGAAGGTACCACGATCATCTGTACAAACAATAGTACGCAAGTAGAAACACCATGGGACCAAGCAGCCGTCATACCGCTCGGGAAGGAGACACATTCTGTCTCCTAGAAAAGTGCATATCAATCCCAGAACAACAGCAAAGGGACAAAGATCGACATTTTTGGAGAAATGTTCTCTGGTCTGATGAAACAAAAATATAACTGTTTGGCCATAATGACCATCGTTATGTTTGGAGGAAAAAGGGGGATGCTTGCAAGCTGAAGAACACCATCCCAACCGTGAAGCACGGGGTGGCAGCATCATGTTGTGGGGGTGCTTTGCTGCAGGAAGGACTGGTGCACTTCACAAAATAGATGGTATCATTAGGAAGGAAAATTATGTGCATATATTGAAGCAACATCTCAAGAAATCAGTCAGGAAGTTAAAGCTTGGTCGCAAATGGGTCTTCCAAATGGAAAATGACCCCAAGCATACTTCCAAAGTTGAGGTAAAATTGCTTAAGGACAACAAAGTCAAGGTATGTGGCCATCACAAAGCCCCGACCTCAAGCCTATAGAAACATTGTGGGCAGAACTGACAAAGCTTGTGCGAGCAAGGAGGCCTACAAACTTGACTTAATTACACCAGTTCTGTCAGGAGGAATGGGCCATAATTCACCCAACTTCTTGTGGGAAGCTTGTGGAAGGCTAGCAGGACCCAAGTTAAACAATTTAAAGGTAATGCTACCAAATACTAATTGAGTGTATGTAAACGTCTGACCCACTGGGAATGTGATGAAAGAAATATGGGAATTCTTACTAGGATTAAATGTCAGGAATTGTGAAAAACTGACTTTAAATGTATTTGGCTAAGGTGTATGTAAACCTCTGAAATTACTTTATTCTTTTGGAACTTCAGAGTGTAATGTTTACTGTTAATTTTGATTGTTTACTATCTACTTCACTTGCTTGCAATGTTAATATATGTTTCCCATGACAATAAAGCCCTTAAATTGAATTTAATTGAAATTGTATTAAGAAAGAGAGAGAGAGAGAGAGAGAGAGCGAGAGAGGGAGAGAATGAGTGAGAGCGAGCGAGAGCGAGAGACATTTAATCTTTGATGATTTGTCAGCCAGTTTCCTCTGACCTGTCTTCACCGCTGTCTGTCCTTCACTCAGTCACGCTCGCACACACACACGCACACACATACAAACACACACACACGTCATCGTAACTGTTATCTCCTTACTAACCAGTCACCTCCAGACTGATCAATGTATGTATTAATCTGACTAACTAATCAGCTGACAGACAGACAGACAGACAGACAGGCATACAGACAGACAGACAGACAGACAGACAGACAGACAGACAGACAGACAGACAGACAGGCAGGCAGGCAGGCAGGCAGGCAGGCAGGCAGGCAGGCAGGCAGGCAGGCAGGCAGGCAGACAGACAGACAGACAGACAGACAGACAGACAGACAGACAGACAGACAGACAGACAGACAGACAGACAGACAGACAGACAGACAGACAGACAGACAGACAGACAGACAGACAGACAGACAGACAGACAGAAGGTTTATCGGTGTCTTTGTGTGTCATTGTGACATGGGTTAGTAATCCAGTTCCACAGTGATAATGAATGACTGGGTTACACAAAGTAATCTGACTGACGTTTTGTCAGTTGATTATTTTCACCTCCAGCTCATGTTTTTATTGAAGCATAAACATCTGAAATCCCTGGAATGGTCAGATCTGAGGGTGTGTGTGTGTGCGTGCGTAAGTGTGTAAACAGAATGTGGGAGCTGACCAGGATGTTGCTACAGGAGACAGTACGCTTCTATCTAGAGAATCCCACAGATTACTGTATAAATCAAATCACTTTTTATTTGTCACATGCTTCGTAACCAACAGGTGTAGACTAACAGTGAAATGCTTACTTACTGGAAGTGTGTGTGTGTTTGTGCCTGCATGTGTGTTTGTGCGTGCTTGTGTGCATGTGTGTGTGAGCATCCCAGAGTTATCTGTTCAGTCAAGCTTAGACAGAGAGAAGGGGAGAGAGAGAGAGATATGGAGAGAGGGAGAGAGAGAGATATGGAGAGAGAGATACAGAGAAGGAGAGAGAGATATGGTTAGAGGGAGAGAGAGAGATAAAGCAGAAGAGCTATGCATAGATAGAGTGAAGTTATGGAGGAAAAACATGCAGGGAAAGGTGTGGGGAGATATTCTGTGTGAGGTAGTAGGAGAGAGAGAAGTGGGATAAAGAGAGGGATTATATGGGAGGGTTGTGGCTCTACATCTCTGTGAAGTTTGGCCTGGATATACTACTAATGCATCATTTGTTTTTCTATGGCATCCTTTATTCCTCAGTCAACTCTGATTATCAACACCTCCCCCCACACAAAGTTACCCAATACATCCCACTTACAGTTTTTCTCCATTGGTTTGGCTCATTTCTTGAAACAGAAATTACATTCTCAAAACTCTAAGATCATTTGGCAAAACAGTCTTACAGTTCAGCACAACACTATAGCTCACTTGCAAAAGCTCATATCTCTGCCAAAACTGTTCACTCATGCTTCAAAACTAAATTCCTTTCCCATATAAAGAGTCAGTGCCACGAAAATGGCAAAGATCCTTCTCAATTGCTTTGGCTCATTTCTTGGAACAGACCGGACGTTCTCAACACTTTTGGTGCTTTTGCCAAAATAACGTGGATGGTTCGGCACAACACCATGGTTCACCTGCAAAAGCTCATACCTATCCCAAAACAGTTCACTCATGTGTCAAAACTCAATTTCCTTCTCATTTAAACAGTCAGTGCCCCCAAAATGCTTCATCCCTTTGGCATTGTGTAAGCACTGCAAGTCAAAATGTTTAGATGTTTTGTCACTATGGCAGAGGACCATTGAAATATCCCTCATGTCCACCTTTCAGTCTTAGCCCAGTCCTTCATTGACAATGGTTACTGTACTGTTTTTTGTCTAGCTAACAGAATACAATTGTGTATAAAACTGAAAAAAATAAATAGGATTTTAGGGTAAGAGTAGCCTCCAAGGTTTGACATCACACATTGCACTCATACTGCCAAGGAAATTGTAACCATTATCATTCACACACATAAAGTAACTTCCATACATCAGAGTAAAAAGAAAATGTATACAGCATAATATACTGTAATATAAACACACAAATAAAAAACAATGAAAATTATATGCAGCCTACAGTGCTGTAAATAAAGCTGGAGTTTCACAACTAACAGTTCTTCACTGGTTGCTGTCCTCACCCTCCCTCTCCTGGCCACCGTCCTCACCCTCCTGGCCATCCACACGCTGCTGTCTGTCTGGCCACAGATTCTCGTCCACATCACAGCGTATATTCTCCCTTGCGATGCAACGAGGGAAGAAACGGCGTGCATGTCGCAACCATCCCCTACACTGATCTCCTGTAATATCCTCACACGCAGCGTCCATTGCATGGAGCAGGGACCTCTGATCTTGAGCCCGATGCTCATACACTCTCCACCTCCAAGCGGAGAAATACTCCTCAATAGGATTGAGGAAAGGAGAGTAAGGTGGTAGGAACACCACGACCATCCTTGGATGAGTAGTGAACCAGGCCCTGATGAGCGGGCCACGGTGGAAATTCACATTGTCCCATACAATGACATATTGTGGTAGGTGAGGCCCTACGAGACCTCTCTCATTTTCAGGGATCAAATCAAAATGAAGGCGGTCCAAGAAGATGAGGAGCTTCTGTGTATTGTATGGGCCAAGACTGGGGATGTGAGTGGCCACACCATTCTCAGATATGGCAGCACACATAGTTATATTGCCCCCTCGCTGGCCTGGGACATCCACCGTGGCCCGGTGGCCAATAATATTACGGCCACGTCTTCGGCCCTTGGCCAGGTTGAAGCCAGCTTCATCCACAAACACGAGGATGTGAGGGGTCTCGTTTCCTTTCAATGCCATTATTCTCTACAATAGCGTAAAAAAAGAAAACATCAAATCAGTCATACAGAAGAGTCATACACTACAGTTACAGACAATTACATAGGAATGTTCTATGTTCTCCACAAGTTCAATATACTACTGGCCACTACTCCAGTGGTTCCAAACCTGGGGTACATGTACCCCTATGCAGAGGTACTACAGGGGGTATTTGACAGAAAGGGGAGGGGGAAAATCATCAATGACTAGACTTACTGAAATGTTACAGTAAAACCCACAGTATTAGATAGATTTACATGGAAGGCACTAATTGCAGCTCTTTGACCCTTTTTCTTATTGTATGTTATATTCTTCAAAATACGGATTATAATGATAATTGCATCATACAGTAAGCTGCAGTTTTTAGACGAAATGTTGAAGTCAGATAAATCCAATACTTTCATACCTGGATTACCTGGATACACAAATCAGGTAAAGTGGGTACTGAAGCCAAAACAGTTTGGGAACCACTGCTTAATTGTAAAAAGGTTCTAATGACAGACAGCCAGTAACTGACTTACATGTACATCCTGGTACCGCAGCTCTTTCACTCTATCAGAGTTCCTCTCAAATGGTACCCTGTAAATTTGCTTCATTGTCATCTGATGCTTCTTCAATATCCAGTCTATTGTGGAGATGCTTATAGAGTTGACATTTTGGAATATGGCATTGTCTTGTAGGATTGCAGCGCGGATCTGTCTCAATGTGATGGCATTATTTGCCATCACCATGTTACAGATCTCTTGTTCTTGTAGTTCATTGAGAAGTTTTCCTCTGCCACCCGTGCAAGGTTGACGTCCAATCCTAGACATAGAATTCAAAGGACAACACTCCATTCGTAATGTATACCTTATGTATTCCTTACAGAATGAGTTACCTATGTAATTGTATTGTTGTTTTACTTACAGTAACTTTACCACAATTCTAATGCATCACTGCACAGTGACTGGAATACTACTGTAAACTGTGTCATCAATACTGTAGAAAATAAACTATTCCATAGTTTATTTTCTCCAATGTTTTTCTTGTCATTTTTAGTATCATAACATCCCATTGAGGTAAGATATTAATGTAGGCCTATCACACACACACACTAAATGAATAGGTAAATGTGTAAATAAATATATTTCTTGCTCTATGCACAGTGTCCTGTCCTATACAACCTATAATTCCATCATTGACTGACTACATACCTGTTTTCCCTGCGAAAGGTTTGGATGATGGAGGAGACTGTAGAGCGAGGGACATTAGGCTGCACTCGGCGACCTGCCTCTGCCATTGTGAGGCCATGGTTAATAACATGGTCTATAATTGTAGCCCGAATTTCATCCGGGACAGCATGGTGTCTTCGTGCTCCTCGGCCTCTTCCCCCTATTCCACCACCACACACCCTTACTCCTCCTCCTCTTCTTCTTCCTCTTCCTCGAGCAGGCAGTTGCCCTTGTTCATTTACTTGGCCAGGTGCCTCCATGTTCAGAAATTGTACTGGTCCTGCATGGTCAAGCTCTTTACATACATGTTTGGCAGCATTCACAGTCATGGACAGCACCTGTCAGGTAACTAAACATACTGTTTGATTGGTCATCTGAGATGTGTGAAACTCCTCCTTCGTTAGTCAAGTTCTAGTTTCACCTGACTGTCAATTGCTGTAATAAATTTATCAAATGTTCCAAGGTATTCATATATGGTATTCATGGTATTATGTTCTTGACTAATTTTGACAATTGAACAGACTATTGTGCATGTGATGACGTATACAATGAAATGACGCTGACACGTTTTGGAGAGAACAACCATTAGACTGAGAATCAGTTTAGATCAACAAGATCTATTCACTTGGAAATTGTGCTAAATGTAGGCTACCTGTACTTAATCATTTGCAAAGATGTACTGAGACATTGAGACATGTACTTAGACATTTGCAATTTGATGAAATGAATGAGAAATTCAATTCTGTTGTGAACAATTGCCAAGTGGTTTGGAGGTTTGTCCATGTTGTTTTGAGAATGTAATTTCTGTTTCAAGAAATGAGCCAAACCAATGGAGAAAAACTGTAACTCAATGCAGACAAATTTATATGAATAGTTATTGTGTTGTTTTGACATTAACGTCTGTTTTTAAACCCTCCTCCGTTCAACCTTCATATTTTCTTGCGCAACTTGTTTTTTTATATTGATATTCTTTCCTACTCCCCATTCTACTGAAACCGCGAAACCAGGACAACCCGGCAGAAATGGGGTTAACGCGCATCCTGCTTTCTGATTGGCTGTCAGTCCGGCGGTCTAAACCACCCTACAGAGAGAGGTAACTAGGCAACTTCAGCGGCAGCGGAACGGAGGAAAGGGGAGAGAGAGAGAAGGAGTGAAAGAAGGGGGGCAAGAAGAACGGGAAATTCGCGCAGAAATCCTGACACAGAATTTTTTCGCCGGGGAAGTGGAAGGATGTAGCCCGGGAGTCAGTCACTCTGCCTGGGATAGGAAACTGGATTACCGCAGTTTCTGAAACCTTGTTTGTGGATGTTGTCAATAACTGGGAATAATGGGGATGGTTGTTGGATCGTAATCTCGCAGCAGAATGGGGACTAACAGTAGCCTGCCTACTCAATCTCGGACCGGCAGTTAGAAGGTAAACCATTGAAAAGGCATTTGGTCGACATGAACGCTTTAGTTTTACGCAGTAGAAGTAGGCCTATCGCTGCAGAATGTTGCGACTAGCCATAACTGTTGTGACTTGAGATTCAGGCAGTAAATTGAGTTATGGTCTTGTCACGATGGTACATGAAAGGTGTTTGTGGATCGGACGTTTACCTGTAGAATCATGTTTTATAACAATCACTGCAGTGTACTTCTCCAATACACTGCTGCTGCACCGGGGTTTGATTGGTAGGAAAAGACAGCATACAAGTAGGCTATAGGCTTTTGCAGTGTGTAGCAATGACTTTCTATATGTGTGTGTGTGTGTGTGTGTGACGGAAAGGTAGCGGGAGAGAGCAGTAGGGGTTTGCTGCATTGAC
>CM042392.1:17726320-17801320 GCA_023634145.1 Thymallus thymallus | reverse complement strand
GTGTGTTTTAGTGTTCGTGTTTTACTGTGTGTGTGTGTTTTAGTGTGTGTTTTAGTGTGTGTTTTAGTGTTCGTGTTTTAGTGTTCGTGTTTTAGTGTGTGTTTTAGTCTTTGTGTTTTAGTGTGTGTGTTTTAGTGTGTGTTTTGTGTTCGTGTTTTAGTGTGTGTTTAGTGTTAATGTTTTTGTGTTTCAGTGTGTGTGCTTTAGTTTGTGTGTTTTAGTGTTAATGTTTTAGTGTGTGTGTGTTTTAGTGTGTGTGTTTTAGTGTTTGTGTATTAGTGTTCGTGTTTTAGTTTGTGTGTTTTAGTGTTTGTGTTTTAGTGTTCATGTTTTTGTGTGTGTGTTTTAGTGTTCATGTTTTAGTGTTTGTCTTTTAGTGTTTGTCTTTTAGTGTGTGGGTTTTAGTGTTCGTGGTTTAGTGTGTGTGGTTTAGTGTGTGTGTTTTAGTGTTCATGTTTTAGTGTTCGTGGTTTAGTATTCGTGTTTTAGTGTGTGTGTGTTTTGTTTGTGTTTTAGTGTTAGTTTTTTAGTGTGTGTGTGTTTTAGTGTGTGTTTAGTGTTAGTTTTTTAGTGTGTGTGTGTTTTAGTGTTCATTTTTTAGTGTGTGTGTGTGTGTTTTAGGGGACTGGTATCAGTGATACAAAAATAATAATACAAATATGTTTTATTGTCACACTGTATACCGGATAGGTGCAGTGAATGTGTTGTTTTACAGCAGGGGTCATCAACTAGATTCAGCCGCAGGCCGATTATTTATTGAACGGATGATCAATAGACGTCAAATTCACCGCAAGAAGCCCAAACAGATATAATATTTGACTAAAACTATAATAATTTTTAAACTTGCTTTCATCTTTCATAAAAATAAATGTCGAACTTGGGGGGATAAATAAAACCAATTTGGCCCGCGGGCCGTCAATTGGAGAACCCTGTTTTACAGGGTCAGCCATAGTAGTACAGTGCACCTGGAGCAAATTAGGATTAAGTTTCTTTTTCACCTTATCAGTTTATCACCTTATCTAGCTATAGGCAGGTGAGTATAGTGCAGGGTTGGCCAACCCTCTTCTTGGAGAGTTAAGGGATGTGCAGGTTATTGCTCCAGCCATGCTGTAACACATCTGATTCAGCTATTGAGCTGTTCATCAGGACATTGATTAGTCAAATCAAGTGTGCTGGAGCAGGGCTAGAGCAAAGAGAGACAGAGAGAGAAAAAGGGAGAGAGAACAGGGATTAGAGCAGGATATCCAGTCTGCTAATCTCACTATATTCTAATCTATAATCAGATTAAACACTCACAATCTGTCTGTTGCACAGGATTACTGTCTGGACCCGCAACTGCAGCACACATCGTCTCCCTCTCCATCCCTCTCTTTCCATCCCTGCCTCTTCATCCCCCTCTCTCTCCATCCCTCTCTCTCATTCCTCTCTCTCCCAGCCTCTCTATCCCTTACTCTCCATTTCTCTCCCAGCCTCTCTATCCCTCTCCATCCCTTCCTCTATATCCCTCTCTCTCCCAGCCTCTCTATCCCTCTCCATACCTTCCTCTCTATCCCTCTCTCTCCCAGCCTCTCCATCCCTTACTCTCCATCTCTCTTCCAGCCTCTCCATCTTTCTCCATCCCTTCCTTTCTATCCCTCTCTCTCCCAGCCTCTCCATCCCTCTTCATCCCACTCTCTCCATCCCTCTCTCCCCATCTAACTCCATCCCTCAAACTCTCCAAGCCAAAAATTGACAGTATATCACTGGACTTCCTTAAACCGACTCTTAACTTGCCGCGTGCTTGAGCTGAGCCTTAGCCTACTCTCCTCTTGCAATTTTCAAATTCATGCTCTTAGCCGCAATTGCTCTAAGAGGGTGTCTGTGTATGTAATGGCTATCAGATTTAATACATTTCAATGAATGAAGGATTTTCTAAAACTACACTTTACTAAATAATGTTATTTGTTGTTCGATTGTCTGTGTGGAATCAAATTGTATTATAGATTGTTTGCTATGTTGAAGTTTGGGTAAGTGTCTGTTATGGCTTGGTGGTATACCGTATTTTACTATATACAGGTATTGATGCACGGACTGGTTTGGGTTTTTACTTTATCTTCCATAAAGGTATTTGAATGTTTGGTTTGTTAAATGTGATATTGTGTGTAACGTCCCTTTTTATTGTTTACACCGCTACATGTGCATGGTCAATGCAACAATGTTGATGACAATGATGTTGTTTCCACTTTGCTTCTTAATATAAATCCACAAGCGTTCTATAATTACACTATTAGTTTGTGTTTCTATCATATGCAACCAGCTAGTTCATTTTTTTATTATCAAGTTTTAGCTAAATCGCGTTAGCCGCTAATGCTAATCGCTAGTTAGCTGGCTAGCTAGCTAATAAATGTACTGAGTCAGAGCAAACATAGCTAGCTAATATAGCCTGATACCAGTACTGGTGTAGGCCCAAATCAGCATGTTGTTTGTGCAACAGTATCTTCTAAATCAAAGCGGAATAGGCAAAGCATTCATATGTTGGCTACATGAAGAAACATTTAATGTAGCCAAAGATTATAGGATCCCCTAGGAAACACTGACTATCACTTTGGTTCCAAACAACACTGGCCCACTATTATTTATATTCTAACGATAGAATTAGAATAAACATTCTATTTCCATGATTCCAACAGTCACCCAAGTTTCTTTGATCTAAATTGCAAGTAAAAACGCAATTGCGAGATTTGGTAAAAACAATAAGACCTCGTTTTTTTGCCGGTATCGTGCAGCCTACGTGGCAGTGTGGAAATGATCTCAAATGAGTGCAGGAAATGCAGAAATTGCCTTAAATGCAGGGAATTATATTTGGTTGAAGTTGAATAAAACAATCAGAATGGAGAAAGACCCATTGAAATCACTTAGAATGTATGTGTATTTGTATTTGTGAGTGTTTGGAAATTGGATGACTGTACACTCCCGTCCCTCTCTCTCCTCTCGCCCTCTTGTCTCTTTCTACCCATACCCTCTCACCCCTCTCTCTCACTTAACCCACCCTCTCCTCACACTGAGTGGAGGTTCCCAGACACCCGTCCTCTCCTCTCATCTGACTGAGGCAGGGTGAGTTGAGCTGAGTTGAACAGGGACAGGATGCCAAATTGAATCAGAGAAACAGCAATTCAAATTAAATTGTTAATGTACCCTGGTGTCTGATGCAATGTAACTTGTCATTTGAATTGAAAAAGAGAAAGAGGGGTAGAGATAGATGTAATATTCAAATGACTAAAATGTACGGCGAGAGAGAGCAAGGGAAAGAGAGAAAGGAAATAGTAGTAGTTCATCATGGATGCCTTCTCTGTAAGGTTCACCTTTTATTCACACCACACACCAATAATCTCTCTTTTTCTCTATCCTTTTTCTCTCGCCCACTCTCTATCTCTCCTCCCTCTCTCTCTCTTTCTCTCTCTGTCTCTTTCTCTATCTGCCCGTAGGGATGCTTCTGGGAGGCTCTCGTTTGAAGTGGAGTTTCACTCCCTCAGTCACACCAGTTGCCATTTTACTTCATTTTACATTTAGCCTACTATACCCCACTTTACAGAGGGAGAGAGCGAGAGAGAGAGAGAGAGAGCTGGAATACACTGTCCCTGTCTTTTCCCTCCTTTTCCCACTTCTTTATCCCATCCTCTTCTTCCTCCTCCTCCTCCCCCTCTCCTCTTCCTCCTCCCTCTCTCTGAGACCTAGTGTACAGGAGTCACAGCACATTAACACTTTAATTAACTCTTGTTTTCCTACATCCTCA
Organism: Thymallus thymallus; assembly: GCA_023634145.1. NCBI lineage: Eukaryota > Metazoa > Chordata > Actinopteri > Salmoniformes > Salmonidae > Thymallus > Thymallus thymallus. The sequence continues at coordinate 17,797,548 of CM042392.1, read as the reverse complement.
TTTACCCCTAAGTACCCCTCCCCTGCCCACGACAGTACCACACACACTCACATACACACGCAGACACACACACGCTCACACACACATACTCTCTCTCACACACACACACACACACACACACACACACACACAGATCCTGCGCTGTGCCCTGGTAGACCCCAGAGGTATTAGATGCTTTGTATGACATTAAAATGCGTTGGAGGGAAGTGTAAAACAAAGGTTAATAATTTTAATTCCTGTTTTTATTCAGGCTTTTGTCCTGCTGTGTAGAGAGGAGAGAGGTGGCTGTTTTGTCTTTATTCAGGAACACAAAAGATAATGTATTCGTCTGAGTGGAGGGGGAGGGCGGGGGCGACTGGAGAGGCTGGTTTTGTTCCACGTCCCAGAGGAGAGCTTCTGCTGGCTGCAAGACAGAATGGGGGGAGGGATTGTGAGTGAAGGAATTATTAAATAAATAATTAATTAAATGTACCCATTGATTCTTGAAGAATATAACTTATAAATGCCTCATGAGCTTAGTTCAACTGTTGTACCCCACCAGAACCAAAAATATAAACTTGTTTTACTCCAATGTTTATAAACAAAGTGCATGTAAACAAACAGCCTTTAATGGTAGTAACTCTTTAAATGTAATGGGATTGTTCAGCGAAATAATTGATTGGAATGCGTAGGATAGCAAGCAAATAAAATCATATCAAATTGTATTGGTCGCATAATGTACACATATTTAGTAGATGTTATTGTGGGTGTAGCGAAATGGTTGTGTTGCTAGCTCCAACAGTGCAGTAATATTTAACACAACATTACACACAAAATAATGGAATTAAGAAATGTTGTAGTCTTGAGTATACAGTGGGGAGAACAAGTATTTGATACACTGCCGATTTTGCAGGTTTTCCTACTTACAAAGCATGTAGAAGTCTGTAATTTTTATCATAGGTACACTTCAACTGTGAGAGACGGAATCTAAAACAAAAATCCAGAAAATCACATTGTATGATTTTTTAATAATACATTTGCATTTTATTGCATGACATAAGTATTTGATCACCTACCAACCAGTAAGAATTCCGGCTCTCACAGACCTGTTAGTTTTTCTTTAATAAGCCCTCCTGTTCTCCACTCCTGTATTAACTGCACCTGTTTGAACTCGTTACCTGTATAAAAGACACCTGTCCACACACTCAATCAAACAGACTCCAACCTCTCCACAATGGCCAAGACCAGAGAGCTGTGTAAGGACATCAGGGATAAAATTGTAGACCTGCACAAGGCTGGGATGGGCTACAGGACAATAGGCAAGCAGCTTGGTGAGAAGGCAACAACTGTTGGCGCAATTATTAGAAAATGGAAGAAGTTCAAGATGACGTCAATCTCCCTCGGTCTGGGGCACCATGCAAGATCTCAGCCCAGAACTACACGGCAGGACCTGGTCAATGACCTGAAGAGAGCTGGGACCACAGTCTCAAAGAAAACCATTAGTAACACACTACGCCGTCATGGATTAAAATCCTGCAGCGCACGCAAGGTCCCCCTGCTCAAGCCAGCGCATGTCCAGGCCCGTCTGAAGTTTGCCAATGACCATCTGGATGATCCAGAGGAGGAATGGGAGAAGGTCATGTGGTCTGATGAGACAAAAATAGAGCTTTTTGGTCTAAACTCCACTCACCGTGTTTGGAGGAAGAAGAAGGATGAGTACAACCCCAAGAACACCATCCCAACCGTGAAGCATGGAGGTGGAAACATCATTCTATGGGGATGCTTTTCTGCAAAGGGGACAGGACGACTGCACCGTATTGAGGGGAGGATGGATGGGGCCATGTATCGCGAGATCTTGGCCAACAACCTCCTTCCCTCAGTAAGAGCATTGAAGATGGGTCGTGGCTGGGTCTTCCAGCATGACAACGACCCGAAACACACAGCCAGGGCAACTAAGGAGTGGCTCCGTAAGAAGCATCTCAAGGTCCTGGAGTGGCCTAGCCAGTCTCCAGACCTGAACCCATGAGAAAACCTTTGGAGGGAGCTGAAAGTATGTATTGCCCAGCAACAGCCCCGAAACCTGAAGGATCTGGAGAAGGTCTGTATGGAGGAGTGGGCCAAAATCCCTGCTGCAGTGTGTGCAAACCTGGTCAAGAACTACAGGAAACGTATGATCTCTGTAATTGCAAACAAATGTTTCTGTACCAAATATTAAGTTCTGCTTTTCTGATGTATCAAATACTTATGTCATGCAATAAAATGCAAATTAATTATTTAAAAATCATACAATGTGATTTTCTGGATTTTTGTTTTAGATTTCGTCACTCACAGTTGAAGAGTACCTATGATAAAAATTACAGACTTCTACATGCTTTGTAAGTGGGAAAACCTGCAAAATCGGCAGTGTATCAAATACTTGTTCTCCCCACTGTATGATTAGTTTAATCACATAATAATTAAGCCTAGAGAATCGATTTGATAATATAACAGTCCTAACCTTTAATGGTAAGTCAGAGACACGACAGTAGTATATCTGAAGGATAGTGTATGTACAGCAATAGTTAAATAGGATAGGCCTTGACTAGAATACAGTATATACTGTACGTATGAAGTGGGTAAAACAGTATGTAAACATTATTTAGTGACCAGTGACCATGACTATGTACATAGGGCAGCAGCATCTAAGGTGCATGGTAGAGTAACCGGATGGTAGCCGTCTAGTGACAGTGGCTAAAATTCAGGGCAGGGTACTGGGCATGGGCCGGCTAGTGGTGATTATTTAACAGTCTGATGGCCTTGAGATAGAAGCTGTTTTTCAGTCTCTTGGTCCCAGCTTTGATGCACCTGTACTGACCTCGACTTCTGGATGGTAGCGGCGTGAACAGGCCGTGGCTCGGGTGGCTGAGTTCCTTGATGATCCTCTTGGCCTTCCTGTGACACAGGGTGCTGTAGATGTCCTGGAGGGCATGCAGTGTGCCCCACGGTGATGCGTTAGGCAGACCGCACAACCCTCTGGAGAACCCCGGCAGTGGCGGATGGTGCAGTTGCCGTACCAGGCGGTGATACAGCCTGACAGGATGCTATCAATGGTCCATCTGTAAAAGTTTGTATTGGGCTTTTGGGCCAAGCTAAATTTCTTCAGCGTCCTGAGGTTGAAAAGGAGCTGTTGCGCCTTCTTCACCACACTGTGTGGGTGGACCATTTCAGATTGTCAGTGATGTGTACGCAGAGGAACTTGAAGCTTTTCACCTTTTTCACCGCGGCTCGTCGATATGGATGGGGGCGTGCTCCTTCTGCTGTCCCCTGAAGTCTATGATCAGCTCCTTCGTTTTGTTGATGTTGAGGGAGAGGTTATTTTTCTGATACCACTCCACCAGGGCCCTCACCTCCTCCCTGTAGGCTGTCTCGTTATTGGAAGCAGCAGTAGTTCCGGTGTTTAGGTTTTTGTCACAGATTATCTGGACGTACCAGGATCGGGTGACGTACATCCTCTGTATTGTGTGCTTATTTTTTAACCATTTTTATGTTCTAGGGGCCATTTTGAGACCTTAAATGTATACTTCTGGATTTTGGCAACTCATGGATACTATTTTTATGTCTCTGCATCCATTATGAAGGAAGTTAGAGGTAGTTTCGCGAGTCAATGCCAACCAGCATGCTAACTGTTTCCTTATATGTCCAGTTAGCAATTGCGATAATGCTAGTTAGCAACTTCCTTCAAACTGCACACAGAGACATAAAAATGGTGTCCACGAGTTCATCTGACTGTTGGAAATAGATAAAGTGTTTCATTGCCAAAATCCCAAAGTATCCCTTTAAAATCCCAATGTATCCCCGCTGGGCCTCGAGGGACAGTCTGTCAGGTTCTGACTGTGGCTAGGTCTGGCTCCCTCTAGTGGGGGAGTTGGAGAGCCACAGTTAGAGCATGACAGTTCACTGAGTGTTGGTGGTGTGAGTTCATTTCTATCCCCAATTAGAGACAGCTGTCCCCAGTTCCTGGGGATTCTATTTCAGTTCCTGTGTGTGTCTATGTCGGTACTATTCACGCCAGTTCACGGTCAACCTCTCCTTTGTTGTTTTGTGTTTTTGGAAATTAACAAAATAAAAAGGAATGTCGCTCCACCAACGCTCTGCTTCTCGTCCCGTCTCTACGATCCGTGACACAGTCAGAATGACTACAACATTCTAAAAGTGTAATTAGGCTGGTGGGAGGAGCTATAGGAGGATGGGCTCGTTGTAGTGGCTGGAATGGTATAAATGGAACTGTATCAAACACATAAAAATATGGAAACCACATGTTTGACACCATTCCAATCATTCCATTCCAGTCATTACAACGAGCCCGTCCTCCTATAGCTCCTACCACCAGCCTCCTCTAAAGTCCATGTAAAATAAACAACAAAAGCTGGTGAGTACGTTGCTGATGTAGTTTTTTGCTTGAGATGTAGGGCCTACACTCTCAGTGGTGACATTTTGTGCTGATAATCGTCCTGCAGCATTATCACCGGCTTGTTCTGTCCAAACGGTGCCATCCCTTCCTCTCTCCTGTCTCAACGTTTCATTTGGTGGTGGCGCGGTCACCAGCTCAGTGCGCACGGTTCTGGCTTTTTTTGCAATTCGGCATCGCAACTGTAGGTTCAGGCTCAGAATCAGAAGAATAATCATCATAGATGTCGTAATTAATTTCTTCCACACCATCTGAGTCGTTTTCATTAAGATTTGGTAGGTACGTTAACGCAGCATGTGCAACCATTTGTCTTGGTCTTTTTACCATTGTAAATTACGCACTGTGTACGCACTGTGTACTCCAAGTAGGCCAGATTAGACTGATAAAACTGTTTGAATTCGGTGGACTGATATAGGGTACATACCATTTTGAGATTATAATTAACATAGATCAATACAATAGCATGTTCTGCCCTGTTGTTCATTCACAATTGGTGATAACATAATTATGCATCGTTCGGTTCCCCCCGCTCATCAACTCACCCATTCTCCCTCTTTCTCCCCCATCATGATTTACTTAATTTATTTCATCTGTTATTATATGTGTGAAATGATCAACCTCAACTGTCGGGAGAAGGAGGGGAGCAGGACTTACTGTCGGGAGAAGGAGGGGCAATGGGGAAATCCATTCAAAAAATGACATGCCCTTCTAAAACTGGTTATAACTCCAGTTCTGTTTGTTATATTAAAATTCTAACAACGACAGTGTGTTATATAGACTTATTTATGAAAAGTCAAGGACGGAGGGGGGCATGACTTAGAAAATGTCAGAGTAATAATTGTTTTCAATTAATGAGCGTTCTAGTGTTAAGGAGCATCAGGTACTGCTGGAATGTCTACCAATGGCATGTCCATATTTTTTTGGTCACCCAAGAAATTACACTGATCCCTCAAAACTAAGGCTGTGAAAGTTTAACGTGTTAATAATAACATGTGACATGTAAATTGTCGTAAGCATGGACCGTTTTAAACACAGATCACAACATGGAACACGGCTACAGTAATTGCTTGCGGATTTACATGAAACCCATTTACTGTGCTGAAGACCGTGTGCCTCTAGCCAAAGTAATAGGCAATATTACCGGAGCTATGCTTTTTCTTTCTGCCGCGGATTCGTGGGCTTTTCGCGGGCCTTTTAAAACTACTCCCGAGACTCTATTTTCTAAATGTGGATGGCACGGGAAGAACTGAAAAGGAATAGGTAACTCAAAGATATGTTTCAAAAGTAGGCTGCATATGTATGCAAGAGTGGGTGTGTGAGAGAGGATGTATGTGAGAGCGTGAGTAAGTGGGCGAGTTCCTAAAATGTGCATACTCCTCCATGCAAAACGAACTCGCCCAGTGAGAGAGAGAAGGTAATTGAGGGAGAGTGTGTAAAGGGGCCTATGTGTGTAAAGTTACGTGAACAACACAGATGGTTACAGTGTTTTCATAACATTGTTCGACAAGTTTAAAAGTTCTTTGTTCTTTCTATTCATAGAGCCAGCAATTATTTTCATATAGTCACACACATTTAGAATGCCTGAAACTTTTAAAGCTGTGTTTGTGTGTGTGTGTGTGTGTGTGTGTGAGAGAGAAATAGAGAGATCTGGCTACTGTCCCAGGAGATTTCCAGCTAATGATAAGCCAACAATATGCCACCTTCAATAATCTACAAACGACATGCAGAGACATAAAAATGGTATCCATCAATGAATCTGACTGTTGAAAAATGAGCTCAATCTCGGAATCTCGCTCTATCCCTTTAAGTAATGATTAATAAATAATGAATAATCTATTTACTAATCAATTATAAATGCTTTATTATGTGAGTTATTATGAAGTGCTAACCTGCTCTCTAATAAGTCTGACTTCTGACTCGTCTCTCGTCTTCCCTTTCCTTAGCCTGTCCCCTCCACTCCTCCATCCCTTCTTCCACCCCACCCCTCCTCACATCCATTCCTCCTTTCCTCTGCCCGGGGTCTCTGTCCATAGCGTTCATCGTCCTCCTTCAAAACACAGAAAACACTAGTCTCTGTAGCGTCTCCTGCTGTGTGTTTGACAGACTGTTTCTGTTACAACTTCTGGGTTTCCTCTAGATGCACATAGTACACATATATGTACACACGGATAAGAGAGGAGAGGAGAGGATGGATAGAGGAGAAGAGGGATAGAGGAGAGGAGTGGAGGAGGAGGAGGTTAAGGTTAGAGTCAGTATTAACTGGTCACATTTCAATGTTAATGGACCTGCAAAGCTCTGACTCTGTCTTAAATCAGTCTTTTACTGCTCCCTGACTGATTTACAAACACACACATATGCACATAGGCACCCACACATACATGCATACACACTCACACACAGGCACACTTATAGTACATTACCAGTGGTAGAGGACCAGTTCACATCAGGTGTCTGTGTTGTGATTGGACCAGAGAGATCTCATGGGTGTGGCTCTAACAAAGCTGGCAGGAGGGAGTTATGAGGGAGGAGAAGACGGATAGGAGGAGGAACGAGGGAGAAGAGTCAGATCCAGGTGTTTTAGTCCGTTTAATAACTCACCTGTGAGACTTACGAGATGAGCAGACGAAAAACATACACACACACACACACACACACACACACGCACACACACACACACACACACACACACACACACACACACTCAGGTGGGACTAATTACTAAAACCCCACCACAGAGAATGTTACTGCACGGCTGTCAAACACACACACACACATACACACAGTCCGACTCCGATATCTCAATTCATCACACCGCCGCTCCTCAAGCCCCACCAGCAGAGAGAAAGCGATTGAGGGAGAGAGAGGAGAGAGAGAGGGAGATATTAGAGGTAGAGAGAATAGAGAGCTGTTCCCTAGAGACTGTGTTCCTGCAGGCAGTGCTACAGGTAACACACACATCATTCACACACACCTGTTACTGTATAGATGGCAGGAGAGACAGAGAGAGAGAGAGATGGAGGAAGGGAGAGATACACAGCTCACCACAGTTTCTCTCTTTCACCTCTGTGTGGGAGACTTGGAAAGGGGGAGTAAAGGGGAGGAGGAAGGAGCGAAGCGGAGGGAGGGTTTCAGATCAGTGTTTCTCAACCTTTTTACACCAGGAATCAGCAAGCTATGATCCTTCCTATTTGGCGGGAGTAACTAGTGACTATAGTGTGCCAGGGAGAGAGGGGGGTCTGATTGCCCATTCCAGTCACACAGTCCACTTCTGTAAGTGACACCACATTTACTCCTCTCTTCATGCTGGCTGCGTCTCTCCCTCTCCCTCTCCCTCTCCCTCTCTCTCTCTCTCTCTCTCCCCCTCTCCGTCTCTCCCTCCGTCTGCAGTATGTATGAGTACCATTAGCAGTGGTAGTATGATGGATGGCTAAGAGTGGCTTTGCTCTGGCAAGGTGGGACACGGCGTTAGCACGCCATCATTACATACCTCACTCACACACACGCAAGCACGCGCACACATACACACACTCAAGTGGCAGTCCTCCCTGAGGACAGGGTACTCAAATATCATAGAGGAGAGAGTATTAAAACATTTAGGATGGGAATGTTCTAATAATTAACGCTGCATACATGACGTGTGTGGTGTATGTGTATGTGTGTGTGTGTGTGTATTTGTCCACACAGTGTGTGTTTGTTTGTGTGTTTGTAGTCCTCCAAATTCAAATATGCAAGAATGTTCTGAGCCCAAACGACCAATAGTGAGTCATGCCCTGTCTGTCTGCCTGTCTGCCTGTCTGCCTGTCTGCCTGTCTGCCTGTCTGTCTGTCTGTCTGTCTGTCTGTCTGTCTGTCTGTCTGTCTGTCTGTCTGTCTGTCTGTCTGTCTGTCTGTCTGTCTGTCTGTCTGTCTGCCTGTCTGCCTGTCTGCCTGTCTGTCTGTCTGTCTGTCTGTCTGTCTGTCTGTCTGTCTGAGAACCCGACTGTGTGTGCGAGTGTGTGCGTGCGTTACGTACGAGATAACAGGAATGAGTCAGTCACTTTGCTGTTTTATGACAAGCTGAGATACTTGTTACCTTGAACCTTGAGGAGCTGTGTCAACGCTTCTACACTTGTGTGTAGGTGCTGTGTAGGTGCTGTGTAGGTGCTGTGTAGGTGCTGTGTAGGTGCTGTGTAGGTGCTGTGTAGGTGCTGTGTAGGTGCGGTGTAGGTGCTGTGTAGGTGCTGTGTAGGTGCTGTGTAGGTGCTGTGTAGGTGCTGCCCCTATTAGTATGAAAATGGGAGAGCGAAATAGAGAGATGGTGAGGAATAGGGTTGCAAAATTCTAGTATTTTTCCCAACATTCCCAAGTTTTCCAGAGATTTTGGTTAGAAGATTCCTGGAACAGGCAGGGAATCCATAATCCTCCAACCAGGATTACTGGAAAACCTGGAAATTTGGGGAAAGTTTTCAGAATTTTGCAACCCTAGTGAGGAGAGAAATTAGGGTGATGACAGTCTGACTCTCTATATCTCAGAGACAATTCTCTCTGTGCTGGCCACTGGGTGATTTGGACTTATTTAGATAAGAAAGTGTTATTGAGACACACTGCTGTTTATGACCTACCTCACCATGATAAAGCAGCTCTTCCCTCCCCTCTCCTGTCCTCTCCATCTATGTGACAGCAGTGTGTGAGCGTGTGTGACAGGACAGCAGTGATGAACTATAGTGAATAATGTATAGCTTCATCCCTCCTTTACACCCAGTATTCTGCTCCACTGGCTCCCATATTTAGAGGAGTGTTCCTGTGTTCCATCCAGAGATGCAGCACATCACTCACCTGTTTAGGCTGGTCTGCTGGCTTCTCTCAGTCACACGTCTGACAGAGAGGCTTCTGCTTCCTGGTTGTGTGATGAAGCAAAAGGAAAAGACATGGGTGAACTGGTCCAATTTACATTGTAACAGATTAACAAGGCACAAGGGAGAAACACACTTATACAACACAACCAGTTTTTATCTCTGTTTCCCCTTCAAACATTAGAAGAAGAATTCCCTGTAGAGAATACACAGCTTTGATATCTACAGCCCCATATCTAGAAATAGACTGGGTGAACGAAAAGTAAGGTGTGTGTGTGTGTGTTTGTGTATGTCCGTGAATGCGTGTCGTGTGTGTCTTTTGGGTGAATAAGATATGAGGCCGGCTATTTATGTCTTCAGAATGATGATTGTAGTTAGTTTATTGATGCTGACACATACGTGAACCATGTCCAAAGACCCACATCAACGATTACAGCTGACACTCAGGCTTTAGTTCAGCGGGCTAACACAGTCTGGAGACATTACAAACGACATGGGTTTGATTCTTGGTGGGTCATACAAGGTCCCAATTAACCGTCCCAGACAGTCTCCTCCCTCTCTCCTGTCTTCCCTCTCTCCTCTCCTCCGTCTCTCCTCCTTTCTCCCTGGGCTGTTTGGTGTCAGCTTTTCTCTGGGCTTTCATTAACCTGCCCAGTCCTGAACTTTTCTTCTCATTCTGTCTTTCTGATCATCCGATCTTTCATCTGTCTCTTTCTTTCTTACCTTGCCTGATCTATAACCTTTACCTCCCTTTCTCTCCAGTCTTTTGTACTTTGCTCCCTCTATCCTCAAGCGACCTTTAACCTCCTGTCACTCTGCATTCCTTCTCACCTCTCTCTCTCTCTCTCTCTCTCTCTCTCCTTTTCTTTTAATCTCTGTGCTCAGTACAGCAGTGTAGCAGTAATGCAGTATTCAAAAGTATTTAACAGTATTCTACAATATTCTGCAGTATTCAAAAGGATTTAACAGTATTCTACAGTATTCTGAAGTATACAAAAGTATTTAACAGTATTCTACAGTATTCAAAAGTATTTAACAGTATTATACAGCCATCTGGTTTTTGGTGTTCTCAGGACAGGTGTAACAGCTGGTAGGTACAATAACTAAATGTGTCACTGTGACATTGTTGTTTTGTTGCTTTGGAGCTTGAGTGAGTCTGTGTGCCTCCTTGCGTGTGTGTGTATGTGTGTGTTTTGGCTGAGTTAGATGGTTTGTCGTTAGAGAATGGTGTTGTGTCGGTCCCATGTTTCAAATGTTGTGCACAAATTGGTTTACATTCCTGTTAGTCACTATTTCTCCTTTGCCAACTAAACTATCCCCAATTCAATGGAATTGCAACCCTCTGCATGCACAGTGCATTCTTCCATCACATGTACAGCTGATTCTCAAGATCTTGCACATTAATGAGATGCTATTGAGCCCACACTACTACACTGTCTGAGCCAAGGACTACATGCTTTCTGGTAAGTTTTGATTACAATACTGGGTGGGGTGAATATATTTTATATGACATACATGTTTTTTTTAACTCATTTTTTTCAAATTTTTACAGGAAAATGCCACGGGCGCTATCTGATGTGTGGAGACATTTCACTGCAGCTAATGTAGAAGGAAAAGCTGTGTACATTTGCAAATACTGTGCCAAATCATATGTGGAGAATGCAACAAAGATGCAGAATCATCTGGGCAAGTGCATAAAGGTCCCTCAGCGCTTACAACAAGCAACCTCTGACAAAAGTCCCTCTACTTCTATTCAAGGTGAAAATGATGAATCAGACACCTTATCGATAGCAACAGCTCATGGTCCCCCTGGAATCAGAAGTTTTTTTGACTCAATGGAGGAACGTAGTCAGAGAAATTCTGAGCTGTGTATGCAACTGGTTCACCTCTGATGCTCGCAGGCAATGTGTATTGGAAGAGATTTCTGAATGTTCTTCACCTAGCATACACCCCTCCAATCAGACATGCTTTATCTACTCATTTGCTGGATGCAGAGTTCAACAGAGTTCAAGTGAAGGTCAAGCAAATCATAGAGAAAGCAGACTGTATTGCAATCATCTCTGATGGGTGGTTGAAAGTTCATGGGCAAGGAATAATTAACTACATCATCTCCACCCCTCAAAAAATATTCTACAAGAGCACAGACACAAGTGACAACAGACACACCGGTCTCTACATTGCAGAAGAGCTGAAGGCAGTCATCAATGACCTTGGACCACAGAAGGTATTTGCACTGGTGACAGACAATGCTGCAAACATGAAGGCTGCTTGGTCTAAAGTGGAGGAGTCCTACCCATTGGCTGTGCTGCTCATGAATTGAATCTGCTCCTCAAGGACATCATGGCACTGAAAACAATGGATACACTCTACAAGAGAGCCAAGGAAATGATGTGAAGGGTCATCAAATTATAGCAGCAATCTACCTCACCAAGCAAAGTGAGAAGAATAAGAGCACCACATTGAAGCTGCTTAGCAACACCCGTTGGGGTGGTGTTGTCTTCATGTTTTACAGTCTCCTGGAGGGGAAGAAGTCTCTCCAAGAAATGGCCATATCACAGTCTGCCGATATGGGCAGCCCCATCAAGAAGATCCTCCTTGATTATGTATTTTGGGAGAGAGTGGTAAGCAGCCTGAAACTCCTGAAACCTATAGCAGTAGCCATTTAACTAATTAAGGGAGACAATGCCATCCTGTCTGATGTTCAGACTCTGCTTGCAGATGTAAGAGAAGAAATCCGTAGTGCCCTGCCCACTTCACTGTTGCTCCAAGCAGAGGAAACTGCAGTTCTGAAATACATCAAAAAGTTCGAAGACTTCTGCCTGAAGCCCATACATGCCGCAGCTTACATGTTGGACCCCAAGTATGCTGGCAAGAGCATCCTGTCTGGTGCAGAGATCAAGAAGGCCTATGGTGTCATCACTACCGTGACTCGCCACCTTGGCCTGGATCAGGGCAAGGTTCTTGGTAGTCTGGTGAAGTACACTTCCAAGCAAGGGCTTTGGGATGGAGATGCAATATGGCAGTCGTGCCAACATATCTCATGGGACTTTGTGGATCTGAGGCTCTTTCCCCTGTTGCCTCCATTATCCTCCAAATCCCACCAACATCAGCCGCCTCAGAGAGCAACTGGTCCTTGTTTGGGAACACACACACCAAAGCATGCAACAGGCTGACCAATACAAGGGTTGAAAAATTGGTGGCCATCCGGGCAAATTTGAGGCTTTTTGAGCCTGACAACCGCAGACCACCTGTAACGACGCAAGCCCAGGACCTCCACACCCGGCTTCTTCACTTACAGGATCGTCAGAAACCAGCCACCTGGATATCTGATGAAACTGTTGGTTTGCACAACCGAATAATTTCTGCACAAACTATTAGAAACTCCCCCAGGGAAGCTCATCTGCGTGCTTGTTGACCTCACCAGGGTCTTGACCTGACTGCAGTTCGGCGTCGTAACCGACTTCAATGGGCAAATGCTCACTTCCGATGGCCACTGACAAGCTGGAGAAGTGTGCTCTTCACGGATGAATCCCGGTTTCAACTGTATCGGGCAGATGGCAGACAGTGTGTATAGCGCCGTGTGGGCGAGCCGTTTGCTGAAGTCAATGTTGTGAACAGAGTGCCCCATGGTGGCAGTGAGGTTATGGTATGGGCAGGCATAAGCTACGGACAATGAACACAATTGCATTTTATCGATGTCTATATGAATGCACAGCGATACCATGATGAGATCCTGAGTCCCATTGCCATTCATTCGCCGCCATCACCACATTTTTCAGCATGATAATGCCTGGCCCCATGTCGCAAAGATTTGTACACAATTCCTGGAAGCTGAAAATGTCCCAGTTCTTCCATGGCCTGCATACTCACCAGACATGTCACCCATTGAGCATGTATGGGATGCTCTGGATTGACGTGTACGAAATCGTGTTCCATTTCCTGCCAATATCCAGCAACTTCGGCTATTAAAGAGGAGAGGGACAACATTCCACAGGCCACAATCAACAGCCTGATCAACTCTATGCGAAGGAGATGTGTCAAGCTGCATGAGGCAAAAGGTGGTAACACTAGATACTGACTGTTTTTATTTTTTTAAAGGTATCTGTGGCCAATAGATGCATGTCTGTATTCCCAGTCATGTGAAATCCATAGATTAGGGCCTAATGAATTTATTTCAATTTACTGATTTCCTTTAACTCATTCAAATCTTTGAAATTATTGCATGTTGCGTTTATATTTTTGTTCAGTGTAACTACAGACAGACAGTACAACCTATAACTAATGTCAGGGTTAGTTGAACCTCTACCTGTTTACTTTTACACCTGGGTGTGCAATGTCACCTCTTGTAAACCCTGTTGGGTTACTCATTAACCCTATTCCTGCTCACTTAGACTCTGTACCAGGTGTTAGAGTACAGAGAGAGAGACAGAGAGAGAGAGCGAGAGAGCGAGAGAGAGACAGAGAGACAGAGAGAGAGAGAGAGATACAGAGAGAGAGAGAGAGGGTGGAGGGGTAAGAGAGGAGAAGAACGAGAGAAAGGTAGTTTATTATTCAGAGAGAGCTGAGTGGTTGAATGAGTGTAGCTGCTAATCTCACCCTGAGCCTGATGGACAGAACACAATTACTCTGAGAGAGAGAGAGACAGACAGAGAGACACAGAGACACAGAGACACAGAGAGACACAGAGACACGGACATTTACATTTACCAGGAAGAGAAGTGACTGCATGGTTTGGCCTTGCTGTCCTCCCTCCTCCCTCTCTGCCAGTGTGTCTGTGAAGAAGCAGATGATTTCTGGGCATTAAGCTCCTCTTGGCAGCGCCCGGTTTATAGACACACATACACACACATAGGCACACACACACACAAACGACTGTTGGCTGCGCCCCACTTACGGGCATCCAATTTACCGCTTGTTTCCTCCTCCTCTCCTCCTGTCCTCCTCTCCTCTCGTTCTTCAGAGGCACTAAGCCGTGTTCATCTCTGACCAGACCAGGACAGGACAGGGCAGGACAGCTGATTCCTACAGTAAAAAAGAACAGTGTTTCTCAATCTTTCTATACCAGGGACCTATATGGTTCTTTCTACTACTCTGTTAACGTTGAAACTAAAACAGAACTGTCTAAATCAGCTAACCATCTAAGGGATTGGTCTGCAACATCCCAGGGACGGTGAGAAACATTGCAGTATTCAAGGTTGTTGTTGATGGCGGTATTGTTGTAGTTGTTGTAATGTTTCTCAATTGTGTGATATGTTACTGTTGAGCCACTTTTATAGGACAACATGCTGAATGTCTTCCTCCTCTCTCTCTGAAATCTGTGTTTCTCCCTCGGGGTATCTTAGCCTAGATTAGAAATATCTCTGACTTTCCCCAGAGAAATCCACCAGATGCCAAACACAGATGCACACGCGCACATACGCAAGCACGCAGGCACGCGCACACACACACACACACACACACACACACTGGGGTGGTGCAACACTTGCAAACATATGGCAACATTATCAGGCAGATAAACAGCTAAACAGTCTGGTAGAAATGAAGAATAATCCACTAGAAGTAAAGGATATCTAGCTGAAGCTACTTTCACGCCCTGAAAGAGAAAGTTAGTAGACAGAAAAAGGATAATGAAAAAAAAAAGAGAGAGAGAGAGAGAGGGTGGGATGTGCTGGGTTGGGCTGGAACTGAAGTTGCATTAGTGTTCTTTCTCCACTCCTCCCCCCTTTCTCTCTCTCGCTCCCCTCTCCCTCTCCCTCCATTCTGCAGCAGAGTGATCATAATAGCAGAAATTGGAGTGACTCATTCAGTATGTTTCACTCTGATAAAGAATATTGTCAGTGTGAGTGTGTTTGTAGGAATGCAGAGGGTTACCAAGGTGACATCGTCCACTGAACCCCATATCATCCTCAAAAGACTATATATTAGCAAGTCTTCACAACCTAATTCTACATCTAGCTAAGTTGTTTTGTGGTGGTAGAATCAGTCTGAAATTCGAAATGTGCAAATAAATGTGCCACTAGTGTCTGCTTGCTAGCTGAACCAGTCTCAAATCAATCCATATGAAACGAAAGGCAGGGATGCTAACGACGCCAGTGCACACAGTCAATGCTGAATACTCCCTCTAGCTAGCTAGCTAGTGCAGTGAAGTTCTAGCTAATGCACACATGAGTTTTCATGATATCTCTTCTGCCATGATTAGTGTGCCGAGTTCTACAGCACAGCTGACTACTCTCTGCAATGTTATCGCGTTGGCCAAATGTTCCAAAGTAGCGAGGCAGAGTGCCAGCTGTCAGATACATGCTGATTTCTGATTTCAGTCCCATAACTTTGGTGCGTTATAACTTCATCAACATAATGTCAAACTAGCTACGGTATGGCCATTCAAACAAGCTTGCACTAGGCTGCTAGCTGGAGCATGGGTTGCCGTAGTAGCCAGTGCGTCATAGCCACAGAGAGCTGAGTAATTTTCAGAATTAGGACTAGTGTCAGGCGGATGAGCAGAATCTCCATTTTTTTAGGTGAGTTCTACGTCCTTCAAGACAGATCGATTGAGGGACGAGCGTCACGTAGGAGGGGCGCGATCTGACGTAAGACAATGGGACTTCGCCATTATGGACAACTATCAACTCACAGGAGACAGATGGGCACTGGAGGGCACTAGGGGCATGTGGGGCATTAGTTGGATAGAGGACTATAGAGATGAAGAGGAAGGAAGGAGAGGGGAGGGAGGAAGAAGGGATGGCTAATCTCCCTGTCTTTGAAGTCTCCCTGGGACAGGATAGTATCAATGTGCGGAAAGATTATTATAAATGTACTAACCATCTCTCTCTCCCTTCCTTCCTTTCCCTCTCTCCCTCTCATCCCCCTCTCCCTCTCGTCCCCCCCCTCCCTCTCATCCCCCCCTCCCTCTCGTCCCCCCTCTCCCTCTCTCCCTCCCCCTCCCTCTCGCCCCCCCTCTCCCTCTCACCCCCCCCCTCCCTCTCGTCCCCCCTCTCCCTCTCGCCCCCCCCTCCCTCTCGTCCCCCCTCTCTCTCTCTGTCCTCAGCTCTCTGTAAGTGTGTGTGGGATGTCGCGTCAGGGCTAGAGCCCTTCCCTCTCCCATGAGCCTGTGTGCCCACACACACACACGGCGCCACCACACACACACGGCGCCACCACACACACGGTGCCCCCACAAACACACACACACGCCGCTGACGTTGTGAAGTGGACCCTCCGAGACAGACCGGAGCAGAACCGGATCAAACCGGCCCGGGCGGAACCTGAGGATGTCAACAGAGGCGGAACTACAGCCAGCTGTCAGGCCCAGCGTCAGGAGAGACTCCAGGAGGAAAGGTAATACTGCTTCATAAAGGCTTCATAATGCTTTTATAATGCCTTCATACTGACCTGTTAAGTGTTACAGTGCTGTCATTCGATTGTCTAGCTTCATGTGCAAAGGCGTTAAGCTGTAGGTAACAGATGTGTGGGTACAGGTGTCGGGGCAGAGGTGATGCCAGTATGTGTGTGTCCATCTCTCTCAGCGCCAGCCAGGTGGCACTGAATTGAACACCTGGAGAGGTCCGTACCCATGTGTCCTAACCCCCAGACCCAGCCCAACAGTCACACAATGATTCGCTAAACAGTGGCTGGGAGTCCCACAGTGGGCACTCTGTTACTGTCACACTTAAAACTTTATGGATGTGAACGCACATTGTTGTCCACACACAGACACACACACCCACCCACCCACCCACCACACACACACACACACACACACACACACACACACACACACACACACACACACACACACACACACACACACACACACACACACACACACACACACACACACACACACAGAAAGGTGATGAAATACAAATGCAATTGTATTTGTTCCAACTGTATTCCTCCCAGAGCTGTGGACCCGGTAGAAAGCCTGTTAGGGGATCAGTACTCTCCCTAGGGGGATGTGGAAATCTGTTGGCTATCCCTATTTTACTTGTGTGTGTGTGTGTGTGTGTGTGTGTGTGTGCACATGCGTGTGTGTGTTCTCCCATAGGCATGCTCTGCTTTGCAAGCTCCATGTATTTTGAGGTTTCAGACTTACCCAGAAACCCATAATACACGCATAAAGGTGCTATATGTAGAATGTCTCACCAAAGTGGAAGCTAGGTGAATTGCAACAACACTTAGGCTGAATATAAACAACTTTCCCTCCTCCCCCCGCTTCCCATTTCCCCACAACACAGTGGAGATATTGTGGCTGTGGAATCTAGTGGACCAAGACCCTTCCTAGAGCTGGCCGCCCGGCCAAACTGAGCAATCGGGGGAGAAGGGCCTTCATCAGGGAGGTGACCAAGAACACGATGGTCACTGACTGAGCTCCAGAGTACCTCTGTGGAGATGGGAGAACCTTCCAGAAGGACAACTATCTCTGCAGCACTCGTCCAATCAGGCCTTCATGGTATAGTTGCCAGACGGAATCCCCTCCTCAGTAAAAAGAACATGACAGCCCGCTTGGAGTTTGCCAAAAGACATTCTCTGGTCTGATGAAACCAAGATTGAACTCTTTGGCCTGAATGCCAAGTGTCACATCTGTGGGGATCGGCAGGAACTGAGAGACTAGTCAGAATTGAGGGAAAGATGAACGGAGCAAAGTACAGAGAGATCCTTAATGAGAACCTGCTCCAGAGCTCAGACTGGGGTGAAGGTCACCGTCCAACAGGACATCGACCCTAAGCCCAGAGCCAAGACAAAGCAGGAGTGGCTTCGGTACAAGTCTCTGAATGTCCTTGAGTGGCCCAGCCAGAGCCCGGATTTGAACCCGATCGAACATCTCTGAAGAGACCTGAAAATAGCTGTGCAGCGACGTTCCCCATCCAACCTGACAGAGCTTGAGAGGATCTGCCGTTTGTAGTGACATACCCCAGACTTGAGGCTGTAATCGCTGCCAAAGGTGCTTCAACAAAGTTCTTAGTAAAGGATCTGAATACTGATGTAAATGTGATATTTCAGTTTTTTTTTTAATTACATTTGCAAATAAAAATTAAAACAATTTTTTGCTTTGTCATTATGTATTGTGAGTAGATTGATGAGGGAAAAAACTATTTCATCCATTTTAGAATAAGGCTGTAACGTAACAAAATGTGGGAAAAGTCAAGGGGTCTTAATAATATTCCGAATGCACTGTAGATGGTACAAGGATTCTGTACACAATGAATTGCTTGTTTTGTCACATAACCTGAAATTAGGCAAACATGGTAGAAATGTAGCAACCAGGTAATGACAAGGCAAGAGAGAGGAATGGGAAAGAGAGCTGATGATAGAGAAGGATGGTAGAGGAGGAGAGGTGTAGAGGTGTAGAGGTTAAAGGTTAAAGTAATAGTGGAATGATAGTTTTAGGCCCATTACACCATTACACATCTCTCTCTCTCTCCTCTCTCTCTCTCTCTCTCTCTCTCTCTCTCTCTCTCTCTCTCTCTCTCTCTCTCTCTTCTCTCTCTCTCTCTCTCTCGCTCTCTCTCTCTCTCTCTCCTCTCTCTCTCTCTCTCTCTCTCTCTCTCTCTCTCTCTCTCTCTCTCTCTCTCTCTCTCTCTCTCTCTCTCTCTCTCTCTCTCTCTCTCTCTCTCTCTCTCTCTCTCTCTCTCTCTCTCTCTCTCTCTCTCTCTCGTTCCTCTCCCCTGGGCTGGTAGTTAGTATGCTTTTACAATCACATGCTGTCCCTGCTACAGAGAGTGATAAAACTGTTTACAGTGAACACACACACATGCACACACCAAGGAACGCACGCAACACACACAAAAACACACACACTCCGGGTGATAATAAAACAGTGACAGTGGGATGGCTGAGGAATATTAAGTGTAAATGAGGGATCCCATGGTTTCCAACAGCACTGCAGGCTGATTCCTCAGATCAATGAAATGCTTCTCTCTGTCTGTTCCTCCAAGCTCTCATCTGAGGAGCGATACTGAATTAATATTGCTAATGTTTAGACCTCTAAATGACCTCTGTGTCTAAGAGGAAAGAGAGAAGAGAGAG
Organism: Thymallus thymallus; assembly: GCA_023634145.1. Taxonomy (NCBI): domain Eukaryota; kingdom Metazoa; phylum Chordata; class Actinopteri; order Salmoniformes; family Salmonidae; genus Thymallus; species Thymallus thymallus. The sequence continues at coordinate 17,778,265 of CM042392.1, read as the reverse complement.
ACAGAGAGAGAGAGAGCCAGATAGATACAGACAGAGAGAGACAGAAAGAGAGAGAGATGGAGACAGACAGAGACAGAGAGAGACAGAGAGAGACAGACAGACAGACAGACAGACAGACAGACAGACAGACAGACAGACAGACAGACAGACAGACAGACAGACAGACAGACAGACAGACAGAGAGAGACAGACAGAGATAGAGATAGAGGCAGACAGAGACAGAGAGAGAGACAGAGATAGACACACAGAGACAGAGAGAGACAGAGATAGAGACAGAGAGAGACAGAGATAGAGATAGAGACAGAGCGAGAGAGACAGAGATAGAGATAGAGAGAGACAGAGAGAGACAGAGATAGAGACAGAGTGAGAGACAGAGACAGTGAGAGACAGAGATAGACACACAGAGACAGAGAGAGACAGAGAGAGACAGAGATAGAGACAGAGAGAGACAGAGATAGAGATAGAGACAGAGCGAGAGAGACAGAGATAGAGATAGAGAGAGACAGAGAGAGACAGAGATAGAGACACAGTGAGAGACAGAGATAGAGATAAAGACAGAGAGAGAGAGAGACAGAGACAGAGCGAGAGCGAGACAGAGCAAGAGAGAGACAGAGCGAGAGAGAGAGAGACAGAGAGCGACAGAGACAGAGACAGAGACAGAGAGAGCGAGAGCGAGAGAGAGAGAGAGAGAGAGAGCGACAGAGACAGAGACAGAGACAGAGACAGAGAGAGCGAGAGAGAGAAAAGCCCCGTAAAACTTAATGAAAACTATTTTTGTGATTTGTGTGTGTGTATGTCGGTGTTAGTGTGTTTGTGTGTCTATGTGACCAACCGATTCTTAAACCCAGGTCTCCTGCACACCACAAGACTGATGAGCTAAAGTATTTGTGTGTGTGTGTGTGTGTGTGTGTGTGTGTGTGTGTGTGTGTGTGTGTGTGTGTGTGTGTGCAGCGGTCTCCAGACTGTTCATGTGGTTGTTTGACCGCACCAGTTACTAGTCTCCATAGCAACAGTTTCTCTCCTCAAGTCATTTGCACAGATGGAAACATCCCGTATATCACACTTATACTCTCAGACACACACACACACACACACACACACCACACACACACACACACACACACACACACACACACACACACAGACACACACAGAGACAGATAGATAGATACATTGCAGGGACAAGCTCACCCTCTCTCCATTTCTCTTTCATGTGTTCTTTTCTCCATCTCTCCCTCTTTCTCTCCATCCCTCCGTCCCAGGACCCAGCTGGGAGAATGAAGGGAGTAGATTCATTAAGACCTCCCCTGCTGACAGACAAGAAGGAAAGGGATGAGAGGGATGACACACTTCAAGTGTTTCCATATTTGGGGAAAGATGATAGGATGAAACCGTCTTTTGTTTTAACAGATGTCCTGTCTTCCTAAAGACAATGTTTTTGTTTGTTTTTGTTTAGAACAATATAAAAGCTCATTTGGTACCTGTGTAGCTGGATAGTTAGAGAACGAGGTATGGACTGAGGGAGGGAAAGAAAAATAGAGATCAGTGAAAGAGACTCAATATTGACAGGGTCCAGACAGACATACAGTTGTGGCCAAAAGTTTTGAGAATGACACAAGTATTGGTCTCAAAGTATTCCATAAGCGTCAAAGGCTTTCATTGACAATGACATTCAGTTTATGCAGAGTCAATATTTATAGTATTGACCCTTCTTTTCAAGACCTCTGCAATCCGCCCTGGCATGCTGTCAATTAATTTCTGGGCCACATCCTGACTGATGGCAGGCCATTCTTGCATAATCAATGCTTGGAGTTTGTCAGAAGTTGTGGGTTTTTGTTTGTCCACCCGCCTCTTGAGGATCGACCACAAGTTCTCAATGGGATTAAGGTCTGGGGAGTTTCCTGGCCATGGACCCACAATGTCGATGTTTTGTTCCCCGAGCCACTTAGTTATCACTTTTGCCTTATGGCAAGGTGCTCTATCATGCTGGAAAAGGCATTGGTCGTCACCAAACTGTTCTTGGATGGTTGGGAGAAGTTGCTCTCGGAGGATGTGTTGGTATCATTCTTTATTCTTGGCTGTGTTCATAGGCAAAATTGTGAGTGAGTCCACTCCCTTGGCTGAGAAGCCACCCCACACATGAAAGGTCTGAGGATGCTTTACTGTTGGCATGACACAGGACTGATGGTAGCGCTCACCTTGTCTTCTCCGGACAAGGTGTTTTCCGGATGGCCCAAACAATCGGAAAGGGGATTCATCAGAGAAAATGACTCTACCCCAGTCCTCAGCAGTCCAATCCCTGTACCTTTTGCAGAATATCAGTCTGTCCCTGATGTTTTTCCTGGAGAGAAGTGGCTTCTTTGCTGCCCTTCTTGACACCAGGCCATCCTCCAAAAGTCTTCGCCTCGCTGTGCGTGCAGATGCACTCACACCTGCCTGCTGCCATTCCTGAGCAAGCTCTGCACTGGTGGTGCCCCGATCCCGCAGCTGAATCAACTTTAGGAGACAGTCCTGGCGCTTGCTGGACTTTCTTGGGCACCCTGATGCCTTCTTCACAACAATTGAACCTCTCTCCTTGAAGTTCTCGATGATCCGATAAATGGTTGATTTAGGTGCAATCTTGCCAGCAGCAATATCCTTGCCTGTGAAGCCCTTTTTGTGCAAAGCAATGATGACGGCACGTGTTTCCTTGCAGGTAACCATGGTTGACAGAGGAAGAACAATGATTTCAAGCACCACCCTCCTTTTAAAACTTCCAGTCTGTTATTCTGACTCAATCAGCATGACAGAGTGATCTCCAGCCTTGTCCTCGTCAACACTCTCACCTGTGTTAACGAGACAATCACTGACATGATGGTAGCTGGTCCTTTTGTGGCAGGGCTGAAATGCAGTGGAAATGTTTTTTTTTTTGATTAAGTTCATTTTCATGGCAAAGAGGGACTTTGCAATTAATTGCAATTAATCCGATCACTCTTCATGACATTCTGGAGTATATGCAAATTGCCATCATCAACACTGAGGCAGCAAACTTTGTGGAGACCAAACCTTGTGTCATTCTCAAAACTTTTGGCCACGACTGTACATACAGACAATTAAAACAGCAGGTTCAGTCTCCCTCTATTCTGATCTGAGCTCAGACTGAACTCCCCTTCTGGCCTGAGAAAGTTTTTGCTTTACAAAGTGACCTTGTCATAGTGGTGGTGTTGGTGTGTGGGGGGGAGGGGCAGTGGGCAGTGTGGACAGTTCTGTCCCTGAGGTTTTACCACTCTAATTTGTTCCTTGTTTTCTGTCAGAGGGGATGGCCGCAGGCTTTAGGACACACACACACACACACCTCAGGTCTCAAACGCTCGCCCCTGTCAGCCAGGTCAAAGAGGTGATGAAGAGCTGTGAAGGAGAAAGGGAGAGCACCCGGAAGAGAGAGAAAGGAGAGGAGGAGAGGACAGCGTCCCTGAGACAGCCCTCACAGTGACCATAGCCCCCTAGTGGCAGATCTTAGCCCTCTACAGATATGAATATGTATGAACACAAACATTACAATGACTCTGCATGGCCTTGGTCATTATGGTAATATAATCATTCAACAGACAGTCTTTGGAAAAATCTGATTACAGTTAGTTTTATGATAAAAATCAACCATAAATTAGTTTCCACACACAATTAACACTTTAGTGTGTGATGTGGTTGTTATCCAGTCCCCAGTAAAAGTCTGTGCTAAAGCACTGGGGATCATCCATAAGAGAGTAGCTTCACTCTATGAACAGCTACAGTAATGTGATTGACTGGGTTTTAACGACACTGTCAGGCAATGTCATTTCCTGTTCCTATTAGACATCTTTGTTGTATTGTATTGAGCTGTCTCTCTCTCTCTCTTTCTCTCTCTCTTTCTCTCTCTCTCTCTCTTTCTCTCTCTCTCTCTCTCTCTCTCTCTCTCTCTCTCTCTCTCTCTCATCCCTAGCTCACATTCCTCTCTCTCTCTCTCTCTCTCTCTTCTCGCTCTCTTCTCGCTCTCTCTCTTCGCTCTCTCTCTCTCATCCCTAGCTCTCATTCCTCTCTCTCTCTCTCTCTCTCTCTCTCTCTCTCTCTCTCTCTCTCTCTCTCTCTCTCTCTCTCTCTCTCTCTCTCTCTCTCTCTCTCTCTCTCTCTCTCTCTCTCTCTCTCTCTCTCTCTCTCACCCCTCTCTTTCTCTCTCTCTCTGTTAGTGTGACAGCTGTAATGGAGGATTATTTCATTAGTTGTGTTAGAGGCACAGCAGGTCACAGCCGCAGCGGACATTTAATTACATCACTCACACACACACACACACACAGATTAATTCAGCTGTGACAGGAAAGGCTGTGATGGAGCATGATACTAATATAAACCACTCAGCAGGCAAACTAACCCTGGAGCTATCTATACTAATCTACCTCCTCTACCTCTCTCAATACCTCTCTCGCCCCCCTTTCTCTCACTCTCTCTCTCAACAATATGGATTAAATACGGCTATGGGCATCAGGTAGCTTGAAGTTACAGAGTTGGCCCAGTAACTGGAGGATCGGCGGTTTGAATCCCAGGGCTGGAGGGTTTCTGTAATCAGTACCTACTGCCATTGTTCTCTTCAGCAAGGCTTGCCTCTCGTATGTGTGTGGGGTTTAATCTCAGAGTGATGGAACAGGATTAAGGACCTGAGAGAGCTGAGACAGATCAGGCTAAAGTCTCATCCCCTGAGGGTCTCTGTCTCTCTCACTCTCGCTCTCACTCTCAATTCAATTCAATTCAAAGGGCTTTATTGGCATGGGAAACATACATTGCCAAAGCAAGTGAAATAGATATGTAACAAATAAAAGGGAAATAAACAATCACAAATTAACAGTAAATATTACACTCACAAAAGTTTTAAAAGAATAGAGGCATTTCAAATTTCATATTATGGCAGTGTTGAAGTACATGGAAAATGATTCATAAACATAAATATGAGTGGTATATTATCAGGGTTTACAGTGCATTCGGAAAGTATTCAGACCCCTTCACGTTTTCCACATGTTGTTACGTTACAGCCTTATTCTAAAATGTATTAAATACACATTTCCCTCATCAATCTAAACACAATACTCTATAATGATGAAGTGAAAACAGGCTTTTAGACATTTTTGCAAATGTATAAAAAATTTAAAACAGAAATACCTTATTTACATAAGTATTCAGACCCTTTTCTATGAAACTCCAAATTGAGCTCAGGTGCATCCTGTTTCCATTGACCATCCTTGAGATGTTTCTACAACTTGACTGGAGTCCACCTGTGGTAAATTCAATTGATTGGACATGATTTGGAAAGGCACACCTGTCTATATAAGGTCCCACAGTTGACTGCATGTCAGAGCAAAAACCAAGCCATGAGGTCGAAGGAATTGTCCGTAGAGCTCCGAGACAGGATTGTGTCGAGGCACAGATCTGGGGAAGGGTACAAAAACATTTCTGCTGCAGGCCTTTATGGTAGAGTGGCCAGACGGAATCCACTCCTCAATAAAAGGCACATGACAGCCCTCTTGGAGTTTGCAAAAAGGCACCTAAAGTACTCTCAGACCACAAGATTCTCTGGTCTGAAGAAACCAAGATTGAACTCTTTGGCCTGAATGCGAAGCGTCACGTCTGGAGGAAACCTGATACCATCCCTATGATGAAGCATAGTGGTGGCAGCATCATGCTGTGGGGATGTTTTTCATGGGCAGGGACTGAGAGACTAGTCAGGAAAGATGAACAGAGCAAAGTACAGAGAGATCCTTGATGAGAACCTGCTCCAGAGCGCTCAGGACCTCAGACTGGGGCGAAGGTTCACATTCCAACAGGACAATGACCCTAAGCACACAGCCAAGACAACGCAGGAGTGGCTTCAGGACAAGTCTCTGAATGTTCTTGAGTGGCCCAGCCAGAGCCCAGACTTCTCTTGAGAGACCTTAAAATATCTGTGCAGCTATCTTCCCCATCCAACCTGACAGAGCTTGAGAGGACCTGCAGAGAAGAATGGGAGAAACTCCCCAAATACAGGTGTGCCAAGCTTGTAGCGTCATACCCAAGAAGAATCGAGGCTGTAATCACCAAAGTTACTTCAACAAAGTACTGAGTAAAGGGTCTGAATACTTATGTAAATGTGATATTTCTGTTTTTTATTTGTAATACATTTGCAAAAAAAAATGTTAAGTATTTTTGCTTTGTAATTATGGGGTATTGTGTGTAGATTGATGAGGGAAAAAAACTATTGAATCCATAGAACAAGGCTGTAACAAAATATGGAAAAAGTCAAGAGGACTGAATACTTTCCGAAAGCACTGTAAACGCTTTGATATGCGCTTCCTGGTGGCCGTTCTATTTAACGGCATCTAGCTTGCGGTTTTTTCTTTGGTGCTGAAAAGGGAACCAGGAAATAATTTAGTTAAGATTCATTGTTGAGAACGTTTGCCGCACTGCTGGTCATCTCCTGCCATCCTTATTGTTAGCCTTCGAAAGTATTGCTTTTTCACTCTGTTTCATCAATAACATACTGGAGGTTTTTGGAAGCCTATCCCTGACTCTGGTTTGGTTTCTTTTTGAATGGAGTTTGGCTGGCTGTCAAATTACAGTTGCAGTTGACGTCAGAAGTTTACATACACTTAGGTTGAAGTCATTCAAACTCATTTTTCAACCACTCCACAGATTTCATGTTAACAAACTATAGTTTTGGCAAGTCGGTTAGGACATCTACGTTGTGCATGACAAGTAATTTTTCCAACAATTGTTTACAGACAGATTATTTCACATATAATTCACTATATCACAATTCCAGTGGGTCAGAAGTTTACATACACTAAGTTGACTGTCCCTTTAAACTGCTTGGAAAATTCCCGAAAATTATGTCATGGCTTTAGAAGCTTCTGATAGGCTAATTGACATCATTTGAGTCAATTGGAGGTGTACCTGTGGATGTATTTCAAGGCCTACCTTCAAACTCAGTGTCTCTTTGCTCGACATCATGGGAAAATCAAAAGAAATAAGCCAAGACCTCAGAAAGAAAAGTGTAGACCTTCACAAGTCTGGTTCATCCTTGGGAGCAATTTCAAAACGCCTTAAGGTATCACGTTCATCTGTACAAATAATAGTACGCAAGTATAAACACCATGGGACCATGCAGCCATCATACCACTCAGGAAGGAGACGTGTTCTGTCTCCTAGAGATGAGCATACTTTGGTGCGAAAAGTGCAAATCAATCCCAGAACAACAGCAAATGGACCTTGTGACGATGCTGGAGGAAACAGGTACAAAAGTATCTATATTCACAGTAAAATGAGTCCTATATCGACATAACCTGAAAGGCCGCTCAGCAAGGAAGAAGCCACTGCTACTTTTTGGAGAAATGTCCTCTGGTCTGATGGAACAAAAATATAACTGTTTGGCCATAATGACCATCGTTATGTTTGGAGGAAAAAAGGGGAGGCTTGCAAGCCGAAGAACATCATCCCAACCATGAAGCACGGGGGTGGCAGCATCATATTGGGGGTGCTTTGCTGCAGGAGGGATTGTTGTACTTCACAAAATAGATGGCATCATTAGGAAGGAAAATTATGTGGATATATTGAAGCAACATCTAAAGACATCAGTCAATATGTCAAAGCTTGGTCGCAAATGGGTCTTCCAAATGGACAATGACCCCAAGCATACTTCCAAAGTTGTGGCAAAATGGCTTAAGTACAATAAAGTCAAGGTATTGGAGTGGCCATCACAAAGCCCTGACCTCAATCCTATAGAACATTTGTGGGCAGAACTGAAAAAGCGTGTGCGAGCAAGGAGGCCTACACACAATTACAAGCTTGTGGAAGGCTACCCGAAACATTTGACCCAAGTTAAACAATTTAAAGGCAATGCTACCAAATACTAATTGAGTGTATGTAAACTTCTGACCCACTGGGAATGTGATGAAAGAAATAAAAGCTGAAATAAATCATTCTCTCTACTATTATTCTGACATTTCACATTTTTTAAATTAAGTGGTGATCTTAACTGACCTAAAACAGGAACTTTTTACTACTTTAAATGTCAGGAATTGTGAAAAACTGAGTTTAAATGTATTTGACTAAGGTGTTGTCAGGCTCTGACTGAGGCCAGGTCTCTGGCTCCATCTATGGGGAGTTGTAGGACCACAGTCGGGACCTGACAATAGACTGGGGTGTTTTCTGTTTAGTTCATTTTAATCCCCAATTAGAGGCAGCTGTCTCGAGTTGTCTCTAATTGGGGATTCTATTTATGTTCCATTGTTTTCCAACTGCGTTGTGGATTCTTGTGTGTGTTCATCCCTTTTTGTGTGCACACCAATTCACGGTCGCTGTCTCGCCTTTGTTCAGTTTGGGATTATTTTACTGAAATAAAGGAATGTCTATCCACTCCAGCTCTGCGCCTCGTTCCCTACCCATGCACCGTGACAGGTGTATGTAAACTTCCGACTTACGGTACACACACCATAAGGAAGACAGTATAGTGTTTGTTCACTGGATGCCCTTTTCTTGTGTCAACAGGTTGCAAATCTTGCTGCTGTGATAGTAACTGTAGTATTTCACCTATTAGATATGGGAGTTTATCAAAATTGGATTTGTTCACAAATTATTTGTGGGTTTGTGTAATCTGAGGGAAATATGTGTCTCTAATATGGTCATACATTTGGCAGGAGGTTAGGGAGTGCAGCTCAGTTTCCATCTCATTTTGTGGTCAGTGTGCCTACCATAGCCTGTCTTCTCTTGAGAGCTAGGTGTGCCTACTGCGGCGTCTCTCAATAGCAAGGCTATACTCACTGAGTCTGTACATAGTCAAAGACTTTCTTAATTTGGGGAATTCTCTTATTTGTCTCTCTCTCTCTCCCTCCCTCTCACTCTTTTGTCTGTGGAGTACTCTACTCACCACAGGAGATAACATAGAGAGAGGATCAAGGACAACACACACACAAACACACACACACACAAACACACTAGTACATGCATTCAAAACACACACACTACACACAAAGATAATAGAGAGCGTGAGAAGAGAGGGGAGATAAGAACAAAATGTCACGCCATCATTCAGAGAAAGATTGTGTAGTGATGAATAGAGATAGAGAAAGAATAGGGAGGGATGGATAGATAGATAGAATGGGGAGGGAGATAGGGATGGATAGATAGATAGAATGGGGAGGGAGATAGGGATGGATAGATAGATAGAATGGGGAGGGAGATAGGGATGGATAGATAGATAGAATGGGGAGGGAGATAGAGATGGATAGATAGATAGAATGGGGAGGGAGATAGGGATGGATAGATAGATAGAATGGGGAGGGAGATAGGGATGGATAGATAGAATGGGGAGGGAGATAGGGATTGATAGATAGATAGAATGGGGAGGGAGATAGGGATTGATAGATAGATAGAATGGGGAGGGAGATAGGGATGGATAGATAGATAGAATGGGGAGGGAGATAGGGATGGATAGATAGATAGAATGAAGAGGGAGATAGAGATGGATAGATAGATAGAATAGGGAGGGAGAGAGAGGTGAACTGCAGCATGTTGACCTAGTAGTGGGTTTCTGTCTCTGTTATTGTTCCCTCTCTCTAATGAAGATATTAGGCAATCAAATGATGCCGTTCTTGTTCTTTACTGTGTACTAATGCTCTATTCACAGCTGGATCACAGTGAGATGAGGTGTGTGTGTGTTTGTGTGGGGTCATGGTCATGGTCATGTGTGTTTATTGTACTGTACTGACTCTGTGTTTGTGTGTGTCTGTCTCTCTCAGGGCAGGATCGTAGCGAGGGTGGGTTGATCAGGCGGTTTAAGGGGGATGGCGTTCGCTACAAGGCTAAACTCATCGGTCTGGACGAAGTCACGGCCGCGCGGGGAGACAAACTCTGTCAAGACTCCATGATGAAGCTCAAGGTGAGTGTGTGTGTGTTTGACCCTGAGGACAGGGAATGAGGGGGTGGGGGTCTGGGGTAATAATGGAGCATAATGAGGTGAGGATGGGGGAGAGAGGTGAGGATGGGGGAGAGAGAATGTGAGGATGGGGGAGTGAGAAGGTGAGGATAGGGGAGAGAGAAGGTGAGGATGGGTGAGAGAGAAGGTGAGGATGGGGGAGAGAGAAGGTGAGGATGGGGGAGAGAGAAGGTGAGGATGGGTGAGAGAGAAGGTGAGGATGGGGGAGAGAGAAGGTGAGGATCTGATTTTGTCCAGTAGTAAAAAGAAGGAAAAACCCTGGAATGAGTAGGTGTGTCAACTTTTGACTGGTACTGTATGTGTACATTTATTAACGTAATGTGAGCGGTGTGGTCAGCATGTAGGACAGTTGTGGGACGAAAATTCATACAACCAGTAGACCTAGGCAAGATAAAAAAATCAATAGAAAAGTAATGATTTGACCTCAGATTTTTCAGTTGTCTTGAAAGCACCACGAGATGTCTCAGATTTTCCACTCAAAGACTCTGTATCTGTATGCTGTATGTGTGTGATAAATAACATACAAAATGAATATACTGTACACATGCGCTAATTGAATTCCACTAAATTATGCAAATTAACCTATAAGCATGACCAGTCAAATGTATTTCCGTCGACTGTTGTTTCCATCAGTGAATAGGCTAAAAAGCATTTTTTTCTTCTTCTCCCGGACAATTGGCCGGCGGCAATTTTATTGATCTGCTTTTCTATTTTTTTATCGGACAAAAGCCAGCTATTACCGGCTAGCGGAAACCCTGACACACACACACACACACACACACACACACACACACACACACACACACACACACACACACACACACACACACACACACACACACACACACACACACACACACACACACACACACACACACACACACACACACACACAAACATACACACACTTCTGTTCTCTCCTCTTCTCTGCTCTTCTCCATCCACAGTAAGTAGAAGTGTGTGCCTGTCTATAACCCTGTCTCTTTGTGTCTGTTCTGTAGGGTATAGCAGCAGCAGGGCGGTCTAAAGGAGTCCACAAACAGAAGGTGTTTCTAACCATCTCCTTTGGAGGGATCAAGATCTTTGATGAGAAGTCTGGGGTGAGTTTTAAAGGTGTGTCTGTAAGTGAGTGCGTATGTGTGTCTGAGGTATTGCTCCAGGGGGACAGGTGGGCTTGTTAATGAGGCAGCTCTAAGGACTCCCATGGGAAATCAGGAGGACCTAATTGAAACCTTCTCAGTAGATCAGAATACAGACCTTGTTTATCGTCTGATAGCAATGCAGTCTGTCTTTCTATGTGTGCAGGCTGCCACAGTGTGTGTCTGTGGGTGTGTCTGTGGGTGTGTCTGTGTGTGTGTGGCCTATCTACCTCCCACACTGCAGCCATATTGCTTACATCCCCGTCCCCTCCTTCCTCCCTATGGACGGACGGATGGATGAGCTCTCTCACGGAGGAGGGAAGGTCGTGGAGGATGGAGAAGAGGAGCGAGGGTACATTAATCTCTCCTCCGTCTCCACAGAGGGCGGGTGCTCATGTTCTCTCTCTCCGTCATGGTCACCGGGGCGATGGATGAATGGAACACCCATGAGGGGTGGAGAGAGGGAGAGGCCTTCAAGAGAAAAGGGGAAAGTGTGTGTGTATGTAAACCAGGGGGTGGGGGGGAGTTATGACAATCATCAGCCTAGTTATTAAATGTAGAACCTATCAGTCACACACACAGTCAATGTCTCCTACCACTGTAGCTGCTGATGGGTGCTCTGTACTGTCAGAGCTGTGTGCGGTTGGCAGATGCACATCTCTGTGTGTGTGTTTGGGCTCAGTGCTGTGTTCTGTAGTGACACATCCAGTGAGCAGATGAAGTGATCAACTCGACTGCCTGCAGCGACGCAACTGTCATTGTCACTTACACTCCCACACACACTCAAGGTACACGGATGCACACACACACATGCATGTGTGCGCGTGTTATGTGTGTGTGTGTGTGTGTGTGTGTGTGTTTGGATGTCAGTGTAAGTATGTGTGAGTGTGTGGGTAGAGTCAGTCCCTGCTTCCGTTCTCTGAGACAACCAGTGCCATCTGCCATGGGCACAGCCATCCCTCCCTGGCGCAAACACTCTGGCTAAACTGGGGGGAGTAGGGGAACTAAAGACTGTTAAACGAGCAGGCGGGAGTGTGTGTGTGTGTGGGGGTTGAGAAGGTCTAATCCCCCTTCCTCCTGTCTGGCACAAAAACCCAACAGAGGCTCGCAGGGAATGGTGTGACTGTCTCCCCCGTTTGTCCTCAGTTTGGCAAGGAGTGTGTGAGGGCCACTTCCTGCTGAGAGCTGTCTGAGCTCAGAAAATAAGTAGTGCCAGATCCTCTCCCTCCTCTCTCTCTCCCTCCTCTTTCCTCTCCTCTCCTCCCTTCTTCCCCCTCTTCTTTTATCTCTAGATCAGTGGTCCAGTCTCTGACTGTGTTTCTCTGCCTGCTCTCTCTCAGGTCCTCCAGCACCACCATGCGGTCCATGAGATCTCTTACATCGCTAAAGACATCACGGACCACCGAGCCTTTGGCTATGTCTGTGGGAAGGAGGGCAACCACCGCTTTGTAGCCATCAAGACGGCACAGTCTGTGAGTACCACACAGTCTGTGAGTACCACACAGTCTGTGAGTACCACACAGTCTGTGAGTACCACACAGTGTGTGAGTACCACACAATCTGTGAGTACCACACAGTCTGTGAGTACCACACAATCTGTGAGTACCACACAGTCTGTGAGTACCACACAATCTGTGAGTACCACACAGTCTGTGAGTACCACACAGTGTGTGAGTACCACACAGTCTGTGAGTACCACACAGTGTGTGTGTGGGTGCGTTGCTTTGTTTGTGTTTCTGTTGTCTATGACTCCCCATTGGCCCTAGGGAACATTGTCCTGTTCATATTTAGATAACGACCCTTGAATCAGCTCTCAGCCGATAGAGAGTACAGTCTGCTCTGCTGCTGTGTGTCTGTATGTTGTTGTTGTTGTTGTCTGTGTCTCTGTGTCAGTGTTTTGTGTGAGGCTGTCTCTGCTCTCTGCTGCCATATTGATTTCCCACAGCGACTCGATGACTGTGTGAGTGTGTCATCGTCTCTAACGACCCATCAATCCTCCCAGGAACTGACCTGGTGCCCTGGGAAACAGAGCAACCCAGCAAGCTGCCATGTATTCCTCTGGGTGTGCTAGGAGAGTTCTGAGGACAGAGACGACAAGAGATATGTCTGTTCACTACTAATCTTATACAGGGAGAGGAGAGAGGGAACAGAGAGGAAAGTGATGAAAGACAGAGATGAGAATGAGAAGGAACATGTTGGAACGCTACGCTATACTGGTGATGTCCGAACACTGTCTGTGAACTTCCTGTTACGCCTCAATCAAATATTAAACATGATCTATATTTCATTGTTCCCCAGGCTCACACTAGAATCTCCCAGCTCTCTGCTCTGAAGCTGTTCATAGTGAAACTAAGACCTCACATCGAAATGCTTTATAACACTGTGAATGTGAGGTGGTATGTGTGTTTGTGTACACGCATGCTTGTGTATGTGTGAAACCTACTTGAAGGTAACAGCGCTCACCCCTAGTGGCCGGATTTCACATCCTCTCCCGACGTCCTCAGACATGGATGAACGTTGAATACTGACTTGTATCACGGGAGACCTGGTTGGTTACCCACAGAGCTATATAACAGTGTTCTACTTCCTCTCCCCCTCCCAGGCAGAGCCAGTGATCCTGGACCTCCGGGACCTGTTCCAGCTCATCTATGACATCAAACAGAGGGAGGAGATGGAGAAGAAAGCCCAGAAAGACAAACAGTGTGAACAGGCTGTGTACCAGGTACACACACACATGTTCACTTTTACCTCACATTCACTTACACACACACACACACACACACACACACACACACACACTGATAATGCAGAGGAGGGGACAGGGCTGTTCTCTGTTTATTATGTGATTATCTGCTGCTTGGGAATGCTTGGTGCTGCTGCCTCTATCGGTCAACTACACTGATCCTTCTGGCTTCCTCTTCCATCTCTACTCTCTTCCCCTTCTCCATCTGTCCGTCCGTCTGTCTTTAGACTATTCTGGAAGAAGATTTGGAGGATCCGGTCTACCAGGTAACTTCTAAACACCAATCACAATGCTTCTATAATGCTGTTATCCAATCAGAATCTTTCTCTCTAATGCTTCTTCCAATCTTCCAATCGCCTTGCCTGTTTCTCTGTGTCTGCAGGGAATTGTGGGGGAGTCACAGGGTTCTGGTCAGAGTTGTGTGTGAGTTCTGTGTGGTTGTGGTTTTGTAGGGGATTGCTTGGGGGCGGGACCCACAGGCGATTCTGTTTGACCAATCACATCTTTGCTTCCTATTCTCAGTCTGTCCTTTTCCTTTTTCTTCTATTTCCTATTTTTCTCTTTCTCTTTCTTCCTCCTCTCCTCCTCTCCCTCTGTTGCCGGTGTTGTAGTACATTGTGTTTGAGGCGGGACACGAGCCCATCCGTGACCAATCAGAAGAGAGCATTTATCAGGTACAAGCCCCTCCCATCTGCTTGAATTTTATTGATGGAGTTGTGTGAGCGACAGGAGCATGTTTCCAATGGGAATAGAGATGATGAGTGAATCGCCTACTGACAGACACACAACTGAAACCTGAGAGAAAAATGTACACACATGCATGAACAATAAGACATAGGAAACAGAGGCTGGTAATAGAATATGCCAACAACATGCAGTGGTGTAGACCCAGTGTCCAGAGAGGGCTCAGGGGCAATCTGACTTATCCTAGGGAGGAGAGCCTTTCTCTGGGTACTCTCCTCAGGAGGACTGGGTGGACCTCCAGGCGATGAAGAGGGAGGAGAAATGGGGGAAGGTGTGTGTGGTGTTATTCTTGGCCTGTGTGTAAGGCAGGCCCCTCCTTCCCCCTCTTCCTTTTTTAATCTCTCTCTTTTCCTGAGGAGATGAAAGAGGGAGTGGGAATGAGAGAGAGGAAAATATTAATCACCAGGCTTTCGTTTGATCTTTAAATAAAATGGATTGAAAATAGAGCGCGCTCTAACACACACACACACACACACACACACACACACACACACACACACACACACAAATACACACACACACACACACACACACACACACACACACACACACACACACACACACACACACACACACACACACACACACACACAAACACACAAATACACACACACACAAACACACACACACACACACACAAACACACATGCGAGACGACGTTAGAAGTGTGCCACAGAGCTAACAGATGAATAAAGATGTCTGCCTCTAGAAATAAACAACCTGAGAGATGGAAAGATGAAGAAGGATGAGAGAGAGAGAAAAAAATGGGAATGAGAGAAGAGAGAGAGTGATTTGGAAAGATGGAGGGGAGATGGAGGGACGCGAGATGGTGGAGAGAGTACTCAATCCAACTAGCTCTCACAAACTCATGTCAGAATTAGACGTTCATCAATGTTCCAAACGTTACATTTCCAAGTGTTCAAGGTTACATTTAGGCATTAACTCCTAATTTGTAAGGTTAGGGTTAAGTTTAGGCATTAACTCTGAAATCTTAAGGTTAGGTATTAACTCTGAATGGTTAAGGTAAGGGTTAAGGTTTGGTATAGGCTTAAAACAAATATCTCAAACAACTTTCTATCGCTGCAACCTTGGGCACCAGACGCAGATGCGTACGCCCAGCAAAACCAAAACCTACTTGAAGGTAACATCGCTAGTGGCTGGTGTCCACGTCATCTCCCGACATCCTCAGACATGGATGGACGTCGAATACTAACTTGTATCACGGGTGGCCTGACTGGGTAAATCTGTAGTCGTCAGACTGTTATGATGGACAGACATTTTTGTCCCATCAGCTTTTTATTGACGTTTCCATTCACAACGGATCAATCAGGTGGATTAGTTTGACAGTCTGACACGTCAGGGACAATTAATCATCAGATAATCGAACAAAACGCAGATAACACATAGAGACATTCACCTGCATCACTCTGTCTGTCTCTCTTGCTCTCTATGGCTGTGTCTCAAAATACCCTAATCCTCAGGCTCTGGACAACACGAGGAATATGGTGTCATTTGAGACATAGCCACAGACAGACCAGTTTATTACATGTCTCTCTCTGTGATAAGACCACTTTGATCCACTCTATATTGGAGAGAGAGAGAGAGCGAGAGCGAGAGCGAGAGGACAGTGGGGGAGAGAGGGAGAGATAAAGAGGACAGGGGGAGAGAGGGAGAGATAGAGAGGACAGGGGGAGAGAGGGAGAGATAGAGAGAGGACGGGGGGAGAGAGGGAGAGATAGAGAGAGGACGGGGGGAGAGAGGGAGAGAGGGAGAGATAGAGAGAGGACGGGGGGAGAGAGGGAGAGATAGAGAGAGGACGGGGGAGAGAGGGAGAGATAGAGAGAGGACGGGGGGAGAGAGGGAGAGATAGAGAGAGGACGGGGGGAGAGAGGGAGAGATAGAGAGAGGACGGGGGGAGAGAGGGAGAGATAGAGAGAGGACGGGGGGAGAGAGGGAGAGATAGAGAGAGGACGGGGGGAGAGAGGGAGAGCTGCTCACACATCAGGTTGATAGTACACAGATTACTCTGAATGAAGCCTCAACTCATAGATTTTAATACAGATTACATCACTCTCACACACATGCACGAGCACAGACAGACACACAGACCCACACTCAGATGCAAGCTACAAGAGACAATTCATTCTCAGTTAATGTTGTCGGTTAGTCCTGACAATGTACAGGCGTTAGTCTACATTTGGCTGTCCTGTAAGGCTTTATTTTATAGTGTTGTATTGCTTTGGTATTTCAATTGGTACTATATTAACAAAAGCTTACGTGTGGTTGGTGGGCTGTTGTGTGGTGATTGGTTGGTTGTCCAGGTTCCGACCAGTCAACAGAAGGAGGGGGTATATGACGTCCCCAAGAGACACCCAGTGAGTCCAGCTGTGTGTTCCTGTGTCCCCCTTGGTGCTATGGAGTTGCCTGTGGATATCCTGTGGTGTGGCTTTGGTTCTGTGCTGTGCTGTGGCTTTGTGGTAGTGTGGGTGGAGTCGCTGTGTATGTGAATTGGAGTGGGTGGGGTTTGCTCAATGCTTGGTGCTGGTTGCATGCAGTGTGGTGTCTTGGTGATGCATGGCTGGCTGTGGTCTGCTGGTGAACGAACAAACATGCATGGACTGACAATACTAGAAAGAAAGAGATTGGTAAGAGGGAGAGAGAGTGTATGTATGTATGTGCATGTGCACATCTATGTGTGTGTGTGTGTGTGTGCATGTATGTACGTGTATGTGTGTGTGTGTCATTCCTAGTTGACCTTGACCGTTGTCAGGATGCACCATAACTCTCCATCTCCTTTATGATCTTATCAAACGTGGTAGTTAAACATCTCTCCGTTTCACTAACTAATAACTCCGTCCTCATAACCTCATAGCTATTCTGCATCCGCTACTCCATCTCTGACACTTGTCTAAAAACCAAATATCCTAACAGTAGGCAGGGGGCCTCGTTGTCAAAATCTGCCCTGCTCACTGTTCCCCCTGTACATCCTAGCTCACACTGCAGAACACGCAGCCATTGTATAGTTGTAATAAGACGGTGTGGATTGTGTCAGTTCTTTCCCGCGTTCCTGTATTATCCCAGCAGTGCTAAGAGGCTTATAGTATGTATACTAGTGAGATCCCACAGCCCTACTGCTCTCCTTTACCACCTCACAACACTGACGCTTAATGGCTTTTATATTGTGCTTACCAGTCCTGTATGCATCTGTAGGTGTTGTACTATTGTACTACAGCCAGTAGAGTCTGGCACCTCTGTCTTAACCATATGCTCCACTGTTATTTAGACTGTCACCTTATGTCTCTCAATGCTATTAACCAATAACACACACACACACACACACACACATACAAACGCACGCACGCACAAACACATACAGTACACGCACGTAAAACACACACACATAAAGAACACACACGTAAAGCACACACACACACACACACACACACGTGACTACTTCAATCTCAGGAGTCCTTGACCCTGTGCGAGTTTACACAGTCTGTTGGTTTAACCCTGGCTCATTCCCTGGCCCTGACCCAAAAGAGGTCAGCCTATTGTCATCTGGCAATGAAGCGCAAGTGGGATAGTGTGTGTGTGTGTCCATGCATGCATTGCTTGTGTGTGTATTTGGTCTAGTGTGTGTTGTGTGTGTATTTGGTCTAGTGTGTGTTGTGTGTGTATTTGGTCTAGTGTGTGTTGTGTGTGTATTTGGTCTAGTGTGTGTTGTGTGTGTATTTGGTCTAGTGTGTGTTGTGTTGTGTTGTGTGTGTTCAGCGAGACAGCAGGAGATCAGGGAGGTGGGCGTTAATTAAGGGGCTGCGTTAATCGTATGCAAACACATGCCCATGCTAATTACTGTTTCCTTGGAGACGGCTAATTGATAGGTGGTTGTCGCAGTGATGAGGAGCAAGGGATGGGCAGAGAGAGCGAGATGGAGTAAAGAGGAGAGCAGGAATCGGATGTGATGAGCCGTGTGTGTGTGTGTGTGTGTGTGTGTGTGTGTGTGTGTGTGTGTGTGTGTGTGTGTGTGTGTGTGTGTGTGTGTGTGTGTGTGTGTGTGTGTGTGTGTGTGTGAGTGTGTGTGTGTGTGTGTGTGTGTGTGTGTGTGAACAGTAAAAGTACCTACATGTAATGTTCCATCCCTCCACCTCAACCCTGTCTCCATATGTCTGTTTTTGTTTGAGTGTGTGATACATCATTTCTGTGTCTGTGTTTCTATCTCATCCCACCATCCTCCATCTCATGTGGCTGTGCAGAATGCTCAAAATGGTAACCAACAACAACAACAACAACAACAACAACAAGAACAACAGTCTCTGATAGATCTCATGGATATGGACAGTGTATGGACACCACAGGTAAGGTGCATTATGAAGGCCTGGCCTTCTCAACTCTATAGTCTTCATGTACAAGTATCTGGGTGCAGCCAGGGTTACAGTGTAAGGGCAAATCTACCCACACTAACTGAAAGTAATCACATATATTAAGATATTTAAGTTATTTAGTAATGAATGTGACCTCTGCTGCTACTAATGAATGTAAATACGTCAGTATCTGATGGACTTCAGGGCCTTGAGAGCTGACATTAAGGTCAAATCTACATTCAGACAGACAGAGAATACGGGGAGAGAGGGAGGTGGTCAGGTCAGAGAGGGATGGGAGGTGATGAGAGGGATGGAGGGATGTGAGGAAAGGAGGGGTCAAGCTTTGGTCACCCTGTCCAACAGAGAGGGTCTGACACTCCTCTCACAGCGCATTAATAACACAGAGGATATACTCAGCTCAGTACTGACCCAGGCTACATCCCAAATGTCACCCTATTACTGATGTTAGTAACACACTGCAGTGACCACACTGTGACCGCAGAGGTCAGAAGTTGACCCTCCCTCAGCTCCGGGACATTCAGACTAACACTATCAGCCATATGTGTCAGTAAGTTCAGGGTTGAAAGAAAGACAGGGTAGCGTCAGTGTACAGTATACTATATACAGTATCTTCCTCGTACTGTGAGGGTTGTCTTTCTATCAGTCAGTAACAGAATGTAAATACTGTAACTCCTCCTCTCTCCTCCTCTCTCGATAACAGCAGAAAAACTCCATTCAGCTGTATGGCTAGAAATTACACGCTCTTTCTGATCCATTATCTGATAGATAGAACACACACACACACACGCACACTTTAAGCTTTAGAATATAATAAGAGTGCCATGGTCTGTGTGACCTATCAGTTTAACTAGTGGAGCATTAGAGCAGATATTCTAAGAAGCGTCTGTGCAGACATGATCCTGGAGCCCTATACAGCAGAATACTGGAGATGGCTCTATATATGGCTCTGATTAGCCATATCTCTGATGTATGCTAATCTCTGACCATGTAAAGCCTCACATCTTTATCAACTAAAAATAGTCTCCTTTTTTCTCCAGTCTCCACGGGGCTAAATACCTTATTAATGCTACAAAGAATGTGATGACAGATGTTAGAGAGATATGAAATGGAGGGATTTTAGAGAGATATGAGAGCATAAGGAGATCTGTGGATTAGGGTAACTTGGATCAGGTAGGTAGTGTATGTAACCTCCACCAATCATATCACTCCATTAATTCATGACATCACCTAACCGCCCCTGGCTGTCTCCCTGTGGCGCAGTTTGATGATGTCACTGTGCCCGCCAGAGGTAGGTACCAGGTCGCGTTTGGCATGTTGCATGTTCTGTGTTTTCGTGATGCGTGTTGCATGTGAGTTGGGACATGCAACACTGATGTTTCTATTGTAGCATGACGTCTGACGGCTGTGAACTCTCTTTCTGATTGACAGAATATCAACCAATTAGAGCTCTTCGGAGACATCTCCACACTCCCGGACATCTACTCCCCCTCGGTGAGTACACCCCACTTCCCTCTTGCTCTCTCCTGACCGTTGATCTGGGTGTATGTAGACCACTGTTTTGCGTGTGTGTGTCTGTTTGGCTTCCCTGAGGGTTTAAAGTAGCTTTAACCTGTTCCTCCCCACTCTCCTCTCCTCCCCCAGACCCCTGCCTCTCCAGCCAACACCCTGGACCCCTCTCTGGGCCTGCAGCCCCCCACGGAACTCTACACTCCCTTCAACCCCGCCTCCGTACCCTCAGGTACAAACTCTTCCCTCCCCTCGACTCTCTTCTTTTCTCCTCTCCTCCCCTCCCCTCCTCTCCCCTCTCTCCTCCTCTCTTCTTCTGTCCTTTCCTGTCTTCTTTGGAGCAGAACTGGAACAAGCAGCTTTGAGAAGAGATGAGTCTGAGAGTTATAATGAGCCTGTATAGTTTCATGAGTCTGTGTGACTGTCTGAATAGGTCTGTATGTGATATGACTCATTGTGGATGTAATGATCATAGTTGAGCAGAACCATTAAGACACAACATTAACTACAGGCTAAAGTAGGTCACGACTGCAATGGTACATGGGGTACTCTGTGTGTGTTTATGAGTGTGTGTGCGTGTGCATGCCCTGTGCATGTGTATAACTCGCTCCTATCCTATCTGTGTCTAGGTTATGTGACGATGGGAGCGGTACCTCCAGGTCAGGTGTGGTCCCAGCAGGCGTTTGCAGCCCAGGCAGGTCCTCTGTTCGGGATCCAGTCCCCCCTGGGTCAGTCCCTCCCTGTGGCCCAGGTCCTGCCTGGAGGCCAGCCTCTCATCTGGGGCCAGGCCAACCTCTTCCCTGCTACACAGCAGCAGTGGGCCGCTATGACGGGAGCAGGTATGTACACACAGACACAGACATGTACGTATGCACGCACACACACACGCATGCGGACACACACACACACACACAGTAAAGTGTATTTTCCTGTATCTAGGGTTCCCTGCAACAGCCTACCTCCCAGCCCAGCCAGGGTCTCTGCCTGCCATGTTCCTCCCTGTTAATCAACCCTGTGACAGCCTATCATCTGCCGGCGCTGCCTCTAACCCCGCCCCCTCATCAGCCTCCAGTCCACAGCATGCAGAGAGGCAGCGACAGAAGATGAGCAAGGTAGGATAATTTTATTCCATTGATTTTATTTTAACCAAACAAATCAATGGAGAATCAATTCACATTTAGAGTAATGGCCTGGCCAAGACACAAAAGCTCTATACAATAGCTTTTTATTGGCCAACATCTTAAATAATCTTAGTCTTAAATAAATAGTCTTTTACATCTTCTGCTCTTTCTGTAGGAGATGTTTAAGGATTTCCAGCTAGCGAAGCCCCCTGCCATGCCAGCTAAGATGGGGGACCAGCACCAATGTCTAGCGGGGACCTCGGAGGCCTTCAGTTCCTATTTCAGCCGCGTAGGGACCGCCACCGATACAGACGACTGTGACGACTTTGATATCTCTCAGCTCAACCTCACACCTGTCACCTCTACCACGCCCTCCACTAACTCACGTATGTACATACTCCTGGCTGGTTGTATATGAGGTTACTCTCTGTTTGGAAGTTCCCTCCACCCCTCAGACCATTCGACCTGCATGTTTGCCTGAACTCCCTGTCTGTTTGACTTTCTGTATCTCATTTTATCAATTGTAATTTGTTTTATTTGATGTGTTACTGCAATTCATCGTCTAGCTGCAGAAATGAAATAAGCTATTATCATCATCATCATCACAATCATCATCAATAAAGCTAAAGACAGACAGGCGCTGTCCCCCTCTCCTCCCACCTCTCCTCCCCCCTCTCCTCCCCTCTCTCCTCCCCCTCTCCTCCCTCAGCTCCGACCCCGGCCCCCAGACAGAGTTCTCCATCTAAATCGTCAGCGTCTCACGTTAGTGACCACATTGACCACATCAGTGACCCCCCCACAGACGCCACCGACCCCCCCACAGATGACTCGTTCGGCGAGGTGGAGGGCAGCCCCAGTCGCAGTGGAGAGGAGGATGCGGTGAGTGCCTGTGTGTGTGCGTGCGTGCCCAGAGTGTGTGTGTGTGTATTTAGATCTGTTGATGAATAGGCTGTGTAGCAGCACAGTGGGCCAGGTAATTACTCTCTCTCTGATTGGCTATTCTCATAGCTGGCCTGTGTGTGTGTGTGTGTGTGTGAGTGTGTGTGTGTTTGTGTGTGTGTGTGTAAGCGTGCGCGTGTGTGTGTGTGTGTAAGCGTGCGCGTGTGGCCAGTAAAGCATTAAATTAGCTGCTTGAAGTGTCAGATAGATCATTAAGATGTTATGAATGTTAGCAGGTAGCTCCATACATCATCTGATCTATAGCACCATGTTATTATTCAACTGATGAACTACAGGAGAGAGAAAAAAGCCTAGGGTCTTTTCTAGGTAATTAATATTTATTATTCACCTAATCTATGAGAGAGAGAGAGAGAGAGAGAGAGAGAGAGAGAGAGAGAGAGAGAGAGAGAGAGAGAGAGAGAGAGAGAACGAGAGAGAGAGAGAGAGGTATAAAAACAGTGCAGTGATAGAGAGATACATAGAGAGAGAGAGAGAGAGAGAGAGAGGTATAAAAACAGTGCAGTGATAGAGAGATACATAGAGAGAGAGAGAGAGAGAGAGAGAGAGAGAGAGAGAGAGAGAGAGAGAGAGAGAGAGAGAGAGAGAGGAATGGGAGGATACTATTTTCCCCTCTCCTCTCTCTCTCTCTCTGACGGAGGGGTAACTCAGCTGAACCAGGGGATCCAGATATTTTTTCCATATTCCTGTTATTATGGAACAAAACCAAAATAAGAGAGAGGAGAGGGGGGGGGGTTGGGGGGGGGAGAAAGGGAGCAAGAGAGGAACAGGGAGAGAGAGAGAAACAGCCTCCCACTCTCTCCGTGGTGAGGGAGTTAGTGTAAAGAGGGATCAGGGATCAATAGAGAGGACTTTTATAACAGCTCAGTGTGTGTGGGAGTGTCCATCCTTTCTCTCCTTCAGTACACTGCTACTCTGTCCCTTTGCTGCCTGTATTCTCCTGTTTTCTCTCTTCTTATCTTGCTTTCACCTACAACTCTATTTTTCTATCTTCCCTCCCCTCCCCTCCCCTCCCCTCC
Organism: Thymallus thymallus; assembly: GCA_023634145.1. Lineage (NCBI taxonomy): Eukaryota > Metazoa > Chordata > Actinopteri > Salmoniformes > Salmonidae > Thymallus > Thymallus thymallus. Next base: position 17,754,681 of record CM042392.1, on the reverse strand, counting down.
CCTCCCCTCCCCTCCCCTCTCCTCTCCTCTCCTCTCCTCTCCTCTCCTCTCCTCTCCTCTCCTCTCCTCTCCTCTCCTCTCCTCTCCTCTCCTCTCCTCCATCCCTCTCTCCAGGCGTGTGGGACTGGGTCTCCGTGTCCCAGTGAGACAGCAGGTTCTAGTCCAGCCCAAACCAGTCCACCTGCCGACAGCTAGATAGACGCTGGCTGGGTGCTGGGTAGGTATCTATCCCTTCTTCCTCCCTCTCCTCCTTCTCCTTCCTCTGCTTGCTGTCAGTCTGCCTGTTCCAATCACACCTTTTCTGATCTTCTGTTCACCCGCTCTACTCTCTCTCGCTCTTTATCTCTCCCTTCTCTCTCTCATCCTGCCTGCTGCTTGCTCTGATGGCATGATGTGTCTGACTGCCTGTGATTGTATTGTGTGGTTTGGCACCTGCGTGTGCGTGTGTTGTTGTGTCTCTGTGTGTGCTCTCCCTATAGCCACCAGAGGTGTGTGACTATTACTGCGGTGTGTGTATTTAAAACAATGTGACAACTTCCTTAATGTGCATGGCCAAGCTGTCATGATGTTGTGTTCTGTTTGTCATGCACAGCTACATCTTTGTCATGGAAAAAAATATTGCGGTACTTGCGTCATCACAGCCCAAGTACACTACCGTTCAAACGTTTGGGGTCACTTAGAAATGTCCTTGTTTTTGAGTGTTTTGTCCATTAAAATAACATCATTGATCAGAAGTACAGTGTAGACATTGTTAATGTTGTAAATGACTATTGTAGCTGGAAACGGCTGATCTTTTATGGAATATCTACATAGGCGTACAGAGGCTAATCCAAGTTTATCGTTTTAAAAGGCTAATTGATCATTAAAAACCCTTTTGCAATTATGTTAGCACAGCTGAAAACTGTTGTGCTCAACTTCTTTAGACTAGCTGAGTATCAGCATTTGTGGGTTCGATTACAGGCTCAAAATGGCCAGAAACAAAGAACTTTCTTTTGAACCTCATCAGTCTATTCTTGTTCTGAGAAATGAAGGCTATTCCATGCGAGAAATTGCTAAGAAACTGAAGATCTCGTACAACGCTGTGTACTACTCCCTTCACAGAACAGCGCAAATTGGCTCTAACCAGAATAGAAAGAGGAGTGGGAGGCCCCGGTGCACAACTGAGCAAGAGGACAAGTACATTAGAGTGACTAGTTTGAGAAACAGACGCCTCATAAGTCCTCAACTGACAGCTTCATTAAATAGTACCCGCAAAACACCAGTCTCAACGTCAACAGTGAAAAGGCGACCCCGGGATGCTGGCCTTCTAGGCAGAGTTACAAAGAAAAAGCCATATCTCAGACTGGCCAATAAAAATAAAAGATTAGGATGGGCAAAAGAACACAGACACTGGACAGAGGAAGATATGGCTTTTTCTGTCAAATGTATATATCCTAGACTGCCTTTTAGGTTAACAGAATGTTTTGCATTGAGAGACTTTCCACCAATGGCAGTGGCTTTACATGGTATCTGACACAGTTAAGCTGCTTCTATAGAACTGTGTGTGTAAGGATAGCGGTGTCAGTCAGGCCCACACACAGGGAACTATGTAATGACAGTGTTTTCATCACTAATACTGGGCTGCCAGCATTAATGACTGGCTGCTATTAATTTCCTCTTACAGCCCGTACACACACTGCTGTAAGAGGGAGGCAGACTTGAGTCATAGTAACTAGTCTCCCAGTCAGACACACACACAAACACTATATAGGGCTGGGAATTTCCAAGGACCTCTCGATACGCTATTATCACGATGCTTAGGTGTGATTCTCCCGATTCTATATGTATTGCGATTCAACACTGTAATTTCAATGCGATTCCATGGTCCAAACGTATTGCTCACCATATGTCTGCTGCAGAGAGATGAGAGAGCCATGAGAAAATGAGTTTTCATCTGTCATGGCAATAAAAGTGCTGAAAACATGTTGGCTCCCTATTTAAAAAGAAGATGGAGAAGAAGCTATTAAGGAAAAATACTGGAGTTTTGGTGCAGGAACAGACAATTAGAGCAAAAGTTATATTGCGATATTGTTACAACAATACGATACGATATATCGTCAAAAAGAATATCTCGATATGTAACTGTATAGATTTCTTCCATCGCTAACAGTCTATGAATACAACAATACACTCGACCCAGCAGCGTGGCTGGTCTCTCTGTCTGTAGCAGGGTGCTACTGCCCTCTGGTGTTGATAACAGGAACTGAATGTGTTTAATTTGAGACTAGGGAGTAGGGGAAGAGGACCTGGGTTCAGGCCAGACCCGGGTCCAAAAACGTATACTTTGAGTGTTTGCTTGAGTCTACCTGGTTTGCGGTTTTGGGACTTTTCTACTGGTTTGATAAGCCAGACAAGCTCAAACAGGCACAAATAAAGTATTTGAAACCAAGGTCTGCTGTGGGTCATGCTAATGCTAACATGCTAACAGTGTCTCCTCTCTGTCTGTCTGCAGGGGAAGGATCTCTGTCTGCAGGGGAAGGATCCTCTCTACGCCCAGGTCAACAAAGGGAAGAAATAAAGAGACACACTGAACACTGGACTGACCAACCAACGCTTACCAACCAACCCGATGTGTGTGTGTGTGTGTTACTCCTCTCAAGCAGCAGCCTGGCCTCCCCTCTAACAAAGGATGGAACGCTCCATCTACTCCCTCTACTCTCCTTTCATTCATTCCTTTCATCTCTCTGTCTCTCTCACCCTCCATCAAATGTTGCTAGAGACTATGCTGCCAAAAGGGGACTGGGCCAAGTGTTGTCTCCCTTCCACACACACACACAGCATTATCAGACATGAATAAAGTGTGTGTCTGTAGCGAGTGGATCCTGTGGAACGAGCCAGGAATGGCATGCTGGGATCCTTATTTCTGATTAGCCGGTTTATTGGGATCTTGACATCTGATTGGCTGGGTGTTTCACCTTCATGTGAGCGTCTGCTGGATGACTATGCAGAAACAGACTCTCTGGGAGCTGCTCACACACACACACACACACACACACACACACACACACACACACACACACACACACACAGTGTTTTGCCAAATGTCTCTTCTCAGACAGATTCAGAGGGAAGGCTTTAGAGTGAATGGACTCAGCTGGGCATGGATGTTGCCAGCCTAACAGGCACCGCCTGGCATGGACGAACATTGCCAAATTACCGGGCACTCCCGCCTTCGGATGGATGTTGCCAAACTAACTGATTCTGTGATTGAACTGCTCATTCTCTATAATAGCTTTTGTACAATACGGATTAAAACAGACAAAGGGAAATTGAGTTTTTATTTTATAAGTCCATCAAGACGCTCTACTGTCAGCTCTACTGGAGTTGCACAGTAACATGGCTTTAGTAGACCCGATCGTTGGTTTGCCAAACTCATTTTGTAAATAATAATAATAACAACAACAATGATAATTTTGTCCGCAGGACTTCTGTGCCATAAAATAGGCAGGCTTCAGTTATGCAACCAGAAGGTATCAAGCAATACCAACATCTCCTCTGTCTGTCGGTCCAGGTTTCTGTTGCTCTCTCAACCCCTGATGTTGTTCGGTCTATGATCCTATAAGTGTCTTTCCCTAACTCAGACCTCATCTATACTGCAGTCCTTTATTGATCAATACCCATGTGCCCTGTAACCTCTTACAGTCATGCCATCCTCCCGTCTGTGCTTCATATAGTCTCTCAGTCTGAGTGACAGGAGCCTTAACCATAATCACAACCACACCAGACACTCCCTACAGCTGTCTGTCTTTCATCGGCCCCTAACCCTGCTTGTCTGTCTGTCTCCATGTCTGTCTGTCTGCTGGTCTACCCGTCCGTCTGTCTCTGCTAGTACTACATCAACTGTGATGCCAATGACTCCCTATTTTATGGCCAGAGTCTCTGTTTAATTAGACCCCTCTGGACTGACACATGATTAATAACGATGTTTGGACAATAGAAGAAGAAGATGATGAGGAAGTGGACTAAAAGGGAAACATGCTGTTTGATTACGTAACATTTCTAGTCATATTTTAACCTTACCTCAGATAACGGTTTCTTAATGTAAATTAACACATTATTTTTATCTTTATGAATACAACCGCATTCTACAGTGGATTTTTAGAAGACTTTTCTTTTCTGTTGATTTATGTCTCCACCATGTATTACTGTTCCTATTAAACACCCCAATGAGAGCCGGGTCCGTGTGATCACTGTGCATGTGTTCCATACTTTTCTCACCTGCGTGACAGTGAGTGACACACATCTGTCAACTCAGGGTGGTTTAGTAGACTAAATGAATGAATAATATCATACAGTACACATGCACTGTATGTTTCTCTAACTAGCCATATTAAGTACACATAACGTATTATTATTTACAAGTTTCAGTGTGTTTCTGTAACTTGTATGGCTTGTGTCTTCTGAATGCAGTTTAAATACACCTGTTCTTGGAATGCTGACAGACTACTCGAGCAGTCTTTTTTTCACTGTTTCTGTTGTCTGGAAGACGTAATATTGCTAGCTAGCTAAAGGCAACATTGGCATAGGCTTACATGGGGTATACGCTTTCACGTCGGTGTCATTTACCTGTTTGCTTAACATTTGTTTTGACTAAACTGTAATAGCGTATTCCACTGTGGTAGGAAAACAATCGCGCTCTCTGGCACCAGCTACGAGGAATGACACACACATACACACTGCATGCCGGACAACATTCCTGTTGGATGAAAGCTGTCAGAAACTTAATCATACACGTTGCGTTGAACTTCCTTGCGCTCTCGACACCGTGGGACCCGTTTAACAGGACGGACCGTGAATAATATTTCTAGGAGCGCGAAAGAGAGAATTCCAACCTGACTTCATTCCTAGAACCAAACCATCCATCCCTGAAGCTAAGACGCACACGCTGAGAGAGAGTAGGTCAATGTAAGGGTCTGTTAGACTAGCCTAATCATCTATTAGTAGGTGAGAACAGTAACATTTACAGGTAGCCTCCTGGACTTTTGACATTGTAGAAAATTATTCAGAGTTATTGTGTTGATTGTTTTGTGTAACTGCTTGGTGTAAGGACGTTAAAGGAAATGAGAAGAATGAGAGGCTGAAGCTGCCATCTGGATAAAGCGAGAATATAGGTGGAACAAGGCTACCCATAGCTGTGTGGCTCCGGTTGAATTACGCACGATGGACCAGGTAAATCTGATCTGGTGTTATTACACTTTCAGTACTAAGACATCTCATTCCCTGTCTCTTGCAGACACACAAAGCGCCGCCGTGCTGTTATAAGCCAGATCGTTATCATGGTTCACATGAATAGACTTAAAGTCCTGCGCCACAGTTACATTTTGTATTACTGTATAGTTAGATAGGGAGTTGGCATGATGCCCAAGCTTCTTGTCGCAACAACTATTAGTTGGTGGTTATTCTCTCTGGTTTATTGCTAGATGTGGCTGTATTGTTTACCCCGTAGAGTCGATGTTTAAACCAGAGATAACCGTTTGCATGGGCTGCGTCTCAATCAACTGCATCCACCAATGACGGCCTTCCTGATCTGTGGTGGAAGGTGGCTGAGCTACAGCAGTGTTTGTCAGACCATGTTTGTCAGGACTACAAACTACTCTATGGGAAGATGAGAGTCTCATGGTGTTCTCGGTTTTGCTCTTAGACCCCCACAAGCGTCATGGGACTAGTCTGAAGTCGGTACTACTGATCTGCCAACTTCTGTCTGTAGTCTCTGAACAGTTTGGGTGAGATTCTCAAGAACATGTACATGTCGGTTGTTTTGTTTTGGGACCCCCACAAGCCTCACAAGACTCTTCTGAAGGTTATGAAAGTAGGTGCCAGGTGCACCGGTTTGTGTCAAGAACTGCAACGCTGCTGGGTTTTTCATGCTCAACAGTTTTCCGTGTGTATAAAGAATGGTCCACCACCCAAAGGACATCCAGCCAACTTGTGGGAAGCTTTGGAGTCAACATGGGCCAGCATCCCTGTAGAACGCTTTTGACACTTTGTAGACAAATTTAGGCTATTCTGAGAGCTCTCAGATATAAGACAGAAGCTTTAAAACAAACTTCCATTTTTATACCTAAAACGGTCCTAAAATTCAGAATCAAATAGCTTGGTATGACCATCTTAAAACAATTCCCGGAATCCGGGCCCCTGACCTACAGCTCTATTCCCCCCAGCCTTCTTCTAAAATAATTTGGCTTCTACAGGTTTATAATTCCAGGGTTTGTGCCAATGCTTTAGGGGTTGTGCGCCCCACCTTGAAAGTTACTGGATGATCCGGTCACTTAGTTTGTTTTATCTTATGTTGATTTAGACTATGAAAAGAGAGAGAGAGAGGGACAGTTAGGGAGGGCTCAAAGAAACCTGTGATTTGAAATTCATTTATAATTCCTTAGTCTTTCTCAGGTTTGAAGTTCCTGTTTTACACCCATCTCACCCCCCCCCCCCCCCCCCCCCCTCCTTTATCTCTCTCTCAGGAAGAAGACTATCTGGACTTCAAGTCCTTGAGGGCAAAGTTCCAGGATGAGGAAGTGCTGCTGAAGCAGCTGAGGACAAAACCTGCCCTTCCTGTGAAACCTAAAGTCCTGCCTCCTCCTCACAGCCCAACAAACTCCCTTCCTTCCTTCAGCCCCACATCACACACACCCTCCAACTCACACACCCTACCGCAAGGAGCTCGACCCTCCCTCCTCTCCTCCCTCCAGGGGAAGGGTGGCATCGCACACCGAGTCGTCTTCGAGGAGAAGGAGAAGAAGGTAAAGGGAAAAGACAAGAGTGAGGGGAAGGTGAAATTACCAGGTAAAAAGAAGGCAGAGGCTGATAAAGAGAAGGCAGATGGAAAGATGAATGGAGGGAAAGATCATGTAGAAGACGGGATGAGGTCAGATCTGCTTTACCAGAAACAGAAGAAAAAGGCAGACCCAGTCATAAAGAACAAGAATATGTCCTTGCTGTCCCCTAGGGAGTATAAAGGGGGCAGTGTCGAGCTGGTAGACGTGTCACCACCGCCCCAAAAGGCAACAGCAAAGAAGAAGGGTTTTCGGGGAATCGGGAAGCAATCAGGGAAGAAAGGGAAGGAGGAGAAAGGTGAGTTTCCTCCTCTCTCCATGTTGGACATAGCCAGCCCAGACATGGCTGGCCCTGAACCTCTCATCGCTCTGACCACTTTCAGAACCCCATCACCCCCTGCTAATAAACCCATATCAACCGCTCTCATCCCACCTGCCCCGGCAGCACACATTATCCTCTTATCCCCTGAGCTGTTACCCTCCACCCTGATGCCTGCACCAGCAGCTGAAACCATTGCAGTCGTTACACCACCCAAACCCATCCCAATGAGCCCCAACCCTCCTATCGTTGAGCCCATCCCTGAAACCCAGACCCCTGTTGCCCCCCCTACCCTGGAGGTAGAAACCCCAGCTGAGACCATCCCAGTCCCCACCCTGCCTGTGTTAGTTCCCCCCAGCCCTACCCCTTCCCCTGTTCCTGCCCCACCCAGCCCAGTACCAACACCCCCAGTCACCCCTAACCCCTCTGCTATACCCACCCCACCACCACCCACTATCGCCACCGCACGTCGACCTGTTATAGCCACGCCACCCCCACCTGCTGACCCTACCCCCTCTCCTCCTGCACCATCCCCTAAACCTCCAGCTCCTGAACTTGTACCTGTACCTGAGTCTGTAGTAGTGGAGGTTGCTATTGTAGTCGAGGCCTCTGCCTCTCCACCTCCCTCTCACACCCCCCCTCCCCCAGCGGTGGACCCCCCAGTCACACCTGAGAGGCCTGTGCGGGTCCAGGAACGACCACTCTCAGCCCTGTTGGCTCTAGGGCGAGCAGAGGAAATGAGTCCACCAAAAAAAAGAGGATCACAGAAAATATTCAATGCTCTGGAGAAGGCCAAGAGGAAGTTTGCCAGGTACACAATATACCTTTAATACACACACATTAACGTTAACATCAACTAACCTAACATACTATCCAAACATATTATCCTAACATATACTCTGTCAGACGGGGAATCAGGTGACATTGACAGTTGTGTTTACAGATTGATTAGCGTTTCCTGTCCATTGCTCATCCCCCAGTCGCTTTAGATAAGAGTCTGCTAAATAACCATATTGTTATTATTACCTTATAATTAACTCCATCTCTTGTCCCCAACCCTTTGACCAACCCCTCCAGCCCTGTCACCATAGAGGACCAACCCCCACTTTTCCACAAATCCCTCTCTGAGCTCCCACCAATCGACTACGATGACCAGGCCAGGGCGGGGCCCCCTACACCCCTGAAACCGGCCCTGGTCAACGGTGTTGACGTTAGTAAGTGTCTCACTCCATCGCTCTTTCTCTCCGTTTTCTGTTCACTCTGCTTTTGTACTCACGCTGAACATGAAGTTCACAGGAGTGCAGCTCACCCCCTACACCCTAGGTAAGACTGCATGGTGTCAGTATTATTTTAGAGGAATGGTTTAGATATCTTAAGAGGGTGTCAGCTAGGCTGGTATGCAGGAGGTCAGGTATGCTACCGGACCTAGGCTGCCAGAGAATCCCTGGCCTGCAGCAGGTGTTATATGGTTGTTGTTGCAAAGCTGCAGACACTAACAGCAGAGCAGGTAGAAAACCTCTCTGTGTCAGAAACAACTTTGTCTTGAGGAGGGCGGAGGGGGAGGAGGATGGGGAAGCTGGGTTGGGTAGGTTACTTTCTAAATGTAATCCATTACAGTTACTAGTTACCTGTCCAAAATTGTTATCAGTAATGTAGTTTTTGGATTACCCAAACTCAGTAACGTAATCTGATTACTTTCAGTTACTTTCCCCTTAAGAGCCATTAGACAAAAAGGATCCATGAAATGCATTTTGTGTGTCATCATAGTGGTCTCTGACTTGTGGTCAGACTTTCTCAGGTGGGACAAACTTAAAACTTGAGCCTTTTTTCAATGCTGAATTTAATGTCATAGTGTATTGTTTCGCAAACATACTTCCTGAATTGAAAAGTAATTCAAGAAGTTAGCATTTAGTTTTTCAAAAGTATCTGTAATCTGATTACAATATTTTAGCTTGTGACGTAACTGATTACAGTCCGTTTAAAAAAAAATTAGATGACATTTAACTGATTACATTAAATCAGTTACTCCCCAACCCTGTGGGGAAGTGAGGAGGGGGAGGAAAGGGAGAGGAAGAGAGTGGGAGAGTAGGGCGTAGGAGAGGAAGAGAAGGGCAGAGAAAGAGAGGTATTTAAAATATCTTTGGTGTTTCACTGTGGGGCAGAGGAACACCCAGTCATGCTGTTATAGTCAGCACGACTGTGTGCTGCTGCCATTGTCAAGTGTTCTAACTCTCTTGTTGGTGATTATTACATAGTTTTAAGTTGAGGAATGTTGTTATCAGTAAAGCAGAGTGTTGTACCTGGCTGACCCAGTGAACAGGCCAGTTCAACCGCTCAGACTCTCGCTTCACAGCATTACACTACAACAAAACAACAACATAAACACTGTAGTTTTCACTACTTTAGCTTTCTTGGTATTGAATAGGTTTGGGCGGTATCCAGATTTCCATACCTTCATACCGTTCCTGTACCCTACCGGGGTATACAGTATTACTGGCAGTGCACACAGGGGGCTCTATTTCTTTCCAAATGCAAAAAAATAAATGTTAGCACAAAAATGGTAGGGGATCTTGATCCAGGAGGGGATTGATTGTCTCTGCTGTAACCAAGAAGCTTGAACTTGCAAGCTAGCCACTTTGCTAGCAAGTTAAGCAAACCAAATGTATAGCTGGAGATTTTTGGACTTAATTTAAGGTTAGGGATAGGGTAAGATTATGCGAATCCACAACATTCAATTTCACTGTTATGCTGATGACACCCAGCTCTACTTTTCCACATAACCTGCAGCTGCACAAATTTCTCAAAACTAAATAGTAATAAGACAGAGGTCATGCTGATTGGCTCCAAATCCATCCTCTCCAAACACCACGACATCAACATCACTATAGATGGTTTCCCAGTCCCCCTGTCAACTCAAGTCAAAAGCCTCGTGGTCACTCTGGATAGTTCCCTTTCATTTGAACCACCCAGTTACCCGGACCTCATTTTTCCACCTCCGCAACATCACCAGGCTCAGACTCTCATCCTCATTAGTCTTCATTGGCTTCCTGTATCTTTACCGAATTGATTTCAAGACCCTCCTCCTCACCTACAAAGCCCTCCATAATCTTGCACCTAATTACCTTTCCAACCTTTTGTCTGACTATGTCCCCTCCCGCTCCCTCCGCTCTGCCGGCCTACTTGTCATCCCCCCTTTCCGCCTCTCAACTACGGGTGCGAGGGCTTTTTCCTGCTCAGCACCTAAGCTCTGGAACATGCTTCCCCCACACATTCAACATGCAGACACAGTTGTTTCTTTTAAAAAATAACTGAAGACCCACCTTTTCCAGAAAGCTTTTAACTTCTAGTTTCATAAGTTTATTATTTTGATGTTACCCCACTGTACTACAACTGATTTCCTCTATGTCTGTGTAAGATGTCCTTGAGTGTCTAGAAAGGCGTCCACCAAATAAAATGTATTATTATTATTATAAGGTTAGGCATGAGGGCACAAGGCATAAGGGTGCAAGGTAGCCTAGCGTTTAAGAGCGCTGTGCCAGTAACTGAAAGGTCGCTTGTTTGAATCCCTGAGTGAAAGTTCTGTCCTTGAGCAAGGCACTTAACCCTAAATGCTCTGGATAAGAGTGTCTGCTAAAATGTAAGGTTAGCAGTATGGTTAGGTTTAAAATCAAATTTTAAGAAGATAAATTGTAGAAATAGGCTGGGTTTATGACTGGCTGTGGTAACTATTGACGACCCTGGAACCCTGCGCTGGAGGTCATTTAATTGGCACATCTTAGATAGTTAACTTATAGATTTAAGCAATGGCATAGCACACACACCCCGAGCTTCATACTGTCGGTATTTCAAAATACCCCCGTATACGGTATATATGGTATACAGTACATGCTCAAGTCTAATATTGAACCATTCTCTCTCTCTCTCTTTCTCTCTCTCTTTAGGGCAGGCATTCCCTGTGTTGGAGGGGAGAGCAGGGGACGTGATACCATACCTGTTGGTGGCGCCCCCTCTTCTCCTGAGGAGGTGCCTCCCGGAGGCCTCCACCCTGCGACCCCTTCAAGAGAAACCTCTCCATCTCCCCTTCATGGACCTGACCGCCCACGGTACATCCGACCCACTTCTCCTCACACTGGACATGTTCTGTCACTACAGAGCTCCATAGCCGTGTGTTCAAAAACCACAGAAACAAACCACATTGGATTGCACATAGACAAACATATCTCACACACACACTAATAAACTGTGAAAATAAAAATATATAGTTGTGTTATCAGTGTCTGGTTCTTCAGGTTGGGTAACGATCTGTCTCTCTTTTCAGCTGTGGAGATTCCTGCTCCTCTAGAGTTCTCCATAGCCAATCAGGCTCTTGACGTTCCCGACGTTGGATCGGAGGTTCTGAAATTGGAAGCCCAAGAAATCCAGCTTGCAGACTTGTTGGAGTTAGAGCGGTCAGAGTGGGGGAACAGGGAATATGGTGACAACATTCCAGAGACAGTACTTCTAAAGCAGGAGATTCTGGAAGAGGGGGAGGGGCTTCCAGAATTCGAGGATCACAGAGTTCCAGAGTTTGGAGTTGAATTAAGAGAGATTCCAGAATCAGAACCGGTGGTGGAGATTCCATTGGAGGTTCCGGTGGAGTTTACTGTCCCTGCCTCCCCTTCCAGCCAGGACCCCCAGCCAGCTGCAGGGTATCACAACCATCTAACTCTTACTCTCTCTCAAACATACCTAATTCTTAACTTACAAATAACATATCCAGCTCCCGTTCTCCACTAGAAGAGTGTTCTATGTCATGTTCTTGTCTGTGAATGACTGTGCCCAACCCCCACCACTCCAGAGCCCAGGCAAAGGATGGCACCTATGAGATCTGTGACAATGCCAATGAGGACATGCCCTCAGCCAAACAGAAGGTCAAGGGTCAACCCATCAAGAAAAAGAAGGAACCAAAGAGTAAGACACAGGCACCTTACAGTAAATTCTCACTCAGATACCATCCACCAGCAGGAGCGTTTCCAGCTGTGGGTGTGAGTGTGTGAGATGAGGTCAGATAGAGTGTGTGTGTACTGTATGTAATGTTATGTAGGCCAGTGTCTAGGCAGTGAGGCTGATATGTGTGTTTATCAGTAATGCCAGACAGACTGGCATTACTGTCGCACACTTGATTGGCTCTTATCTAGCCATAACTACAACCAATAAGATAAACTTCTTAACTATTTATCTTCCTTTTATCTTTTCACAGACCCATATGCTGAGACTCCGGTAAGGAAGATTCTGGGTCTTTTGATTGGTTGATAGCTCAGTGTTTGCAAATATTTGACCCAGGCCTGTGTTACACACAGTAAAAGCTGCTCTATCTGTCAGACACTTCTCTGCATCTATCCTGTGGGAATCTAATCAACCTTATCAGTCACGTCCCTCCTCTCCCTATTGTTGACAGATTGAAAGAACACCCAAGACTGGATGGTCTTTTAAGAAGAATACTCCGGAAACCCCAGATGAGAAAGACCTGAAGAAGAAAGAAAAACAACATCTGGAGAAGGAGAAGAAAGAGAGAAAGAATAAAGAGAGAGAGAAGAAAGAGAGAGAGAAGAAAGAGAGAGAGAAGAAAGAGAGAGAGAAGAAAGAGCAGAAAGAGAGTGAGAAGAAAGAGCAGAAAGAGAGAGAGAAGAAAGAAAATGAGATGAAGAAGTTTAAGGTAAGAAATCCCGAGAGGAGAGAAGAGGAGAGCAGGGTGGAGTAGAAACCAGTGTGATTTAATTCCAACAGGATGGCAGATTAACTGAACAACATGGTTACATGGTAATAACTTCCCCTAGATGTATTAATAACTTCCCCTAGATGTATTCTGATTTTAGATCCACGTGATCCATTTTTGAGCAAGTCTCCCGATGACGGCAATGCAAAAGTCACAGTTGGATCTCAAGTCTGAATACTAAGTGTTGCTAGTACACACACTGCACACACTGTACACTACACTACTACGCTCAGTAATACACTCATTAATACACAGGGTAATATCAACAGTAGCAGCCCCTCTAGCAGTTTATGTCATTAAAGTAAAGCCAAGCTGGATTAACAGATTTACATTGCATTCATCGCACTCTACAGTAAATACAGGATGGATTACTGAGATTATATTTTCACTGTGTGTGCATGTGCATGCAGATAACAGGCCAGGAGGAGGCTATATATGAAGCTACAGTGACGGTAGCATCTAAAGGACGTCAGAACAGCCTGGCTGTGAAGAATAGGGACATCGTCAGCATCATACGGACCACAAACTGCCCCAAAGGAAAATGGCTGGCCAGGGACAGAAGTAATACGTGTAAGTTACACACCTGCCTAACCCCTGACCTCTGAACTCTACACAAATACAGATGGGCATAACATTTGTCAAAGTAATAGATCAGAATATACAGTAGTTGTTTGAATGTGGGATCGCAGACAGGTTGTTGTGTTGTCATTACTTGAAGACCTACTGTATGGGAAAACTGGGTGGGTACATGAGTAATATGTGTTTACAAACTATCTGTGTGTGTAGATGGGTACATCTCAGTTATAGCAGGTGTAATCAGTGTTATATATATGTGTGTGTATAGATGGGTACATCTCAGTGAGCAAGGTGGAGCTGGACATTAAGGAGATGTTGGAGCTGGGGAAGAAGGCTTCTCATGGCATTAGCCATAAGGACATCAATACTCTGGTAGAACAGGGAGGAGAGGTGGCCAGTATGAGCAGCAGGACGTACAATCACTACCCACTACAGGAAGATACAGGCAGCTGTAAGTACTTCACTGTTCACAGTCATTCATTTAGTACACATGCACATGTGTCATATTGTGGATCCAAATGAACTAGTAGCCCTTTCCTGCAGTCAATGACCAAAAGCGCCCTTATTCTAAAATTGATTAAATATTTGTTTCCCCTCATAAATCTACACACAATAGCCCAAAATGCAAATTGATATATAAAAAAACAAACAGAAATACCTTTTTTACATAAGTATTCAGACCCTTTGCTAAGAGACTAGAAATTGAGCTCAGGTGCATCCTGTTTCCATTGATCATCCTTCAGATGTTTCTACAACTTGACTGGAGTCCACCTGTGTTAAATTCAATTGATTGGACATGATTTGGAAAGGCACACACCTGTCTACATAAGGTCCCACAGTGCATGTCAGAGCAAAAAAAAAAGCCATGAGGTGAAGGAATTGTCCGTTGAGCTCCGAGACAGGATTGTGTGTGGCCAGACGGAAGCCACTCCTCAGTAAAAGACACATGACAGCCCACTTGGAGTTTGCCAAAAGGCACCTAAAGTCTCTCAGACCATGAGAAACAAGATTCTCTAGTCTGATGAAACCAAGATTTAACTCTTTGGCCTGAATGCCAAGCGTCACTTCTAGAGGAAACCTGGCACAATCCCTACGGTGAAGCATGGTGGTGGCAGCGTCATGCTGTGGGATGTTTTTCAGCGGCAAGGACTGGGAAACAGGATCGAGGGAAAGATGAACTGAGCAAAGTACAGAGAGATCCTTGATGAAAACTTGCTCCAGACTGGGGCGAAGGTTCACCTTCCAACAGGACAACGACCCTAAGCACACAGCCAAGACAACACAGGAGTGGCTTTGGGATAAGTCTCGTAATGTCCTTGAGTGGCCCAGCCAGAGCCCAGATTTAACCCGATCTAACATCTCTGGAGAGACTTGAAAATAGTTGTGCAGCGACACTCCCCATCCAACCTGACAGAGCTTGAGAGGATCTGCAGAGAAGAATGGGAGAAACTCCCAAAATACAGTGTGCCAAGCTTGTAGCGTCATACCCAATAAGACTCAAGGCTGTAATCACTGCCAAAGTTGCTTCAACAAAGTACTGAGTAAAGGGTCTGAATACCTATGTAAATGTGATATTTCAGTTTTTCATTTGTAATACTGTCATAGAATTATTCTAATCAAAGGAGAGAGACATTTAGATGAATTATTAATTACTGCAGTAATGGAGCTAGTCAGTAATCACCCCTGGAGGTGATTACAGAGAACTCAGAAGAGCAGAACTGAGATATATACTACCATTCAAAAGTTTGGGGTCACTTTGAAATGTCCTTGTTTTTGAAATAAAAGCACATTTTTTGTCCATTAAAATAACATTAAATTGATCAGAAATACAGTGTAGACATTGTTAATGTTGTAAATGATTATTGTAGCTGGAAACGGCTAATTTATTATGGAATATCTACATAGGCATACAGAGGCCCATTATCAGCAAACATCACTCCTGTGTTCCAATGGCACGTTGTGTTAGCTAATACAAGTTTATCATTTTAAAAGGTTAATTGATCATTAGAAAACCCTTTGGCAATTATGTTAGCACAGCTGAAAACGGTTGTGCTGATTAAAGAAGCAATAAAACTGGCCTTCTTTAGACTAGTTGAGTATCTGGAGCATCATTTGTAGGTTCGATTACAGGCTCAAAATGGCCAGAAACAAATAACTTTCTTCTGAAACTCGCCAGTCTATTCTTTGTCTGAGAAATGAAGGCTATTCCATGCGAGAAATTGCCAAGAAACTGAAGATCTCGTACAACGCTGTGTACTGCTCCCTTCACAGAACAGCACAAACAGGCTCTAACCAGAATAGAAAGAGGAGTGGGAGGCCCCGGTGCACAACTGAGCAAGAGGACATTACATTAGAGTGCCCATCTTAATATTTTATTTTTATTGGCCAGCCTGAGATATGGCTTTCTCTATGCAACTCTGCCTAAAAGGCCAGCATCTCTTTATAGTGTTCCTGAGTCCTTGTAACGAAGAACAGATACATGAGATTTATACCGAGGTACATTGTGCTTTCATACAATAGACATCAAGATTTACATGGTGCCAAATATCTCTAGATCATTTACTACTTGTTCGTACAGAAATACTAATGCAACATAGACACTAGGTCTTTCCCTTAATTTAATGAAGTCCAGTATTTATCTGTGATGTGGGATGTATATAAACTAAAGATTGGGTCCCCCTGCACCCCCAGACAACTCAACTTTCACACAGACACTAATCATTCATGGAATGCAGTGTTTAGGCTCCCACCAAGCCATCCCTTAACTCACCTGTCAGTATTAAGTCTCAGAGGCCCAATCTCAGAAGAACACGTACACAGATGACAGTGTTCTAAGAACTCAGAAAACAACCATTTGATGCAATAACAGTTACTATAACAACCTTGTAATTCCTCCACCATAATACATTTGCAAAAAATTATAAAAACCTGTTTTTGCTTTGTCATTATGGGGTATTGTGTGTAGATTCATGAGGGAAGAAAACCATTTCATAAATTTCAGAATTAAGGCTGTAACGTAACAAAATGTGGAAAACGTAAAGAGGTCTGAATACTTTCCGAATGCACTGTATTGTGATGCAAACTCAAAATGGAATACATTTCAACTCTATATCTGACAGGTGTCTTCTTTTTTTTAAACACATAACCATGTGTGTGAGGTGTGTACTTTTGTTTCAAAGTAGATTTGTTTAAGACTACCAAGAAACACTCTGTGTGGCCCTGATTTAACCCACTGCAGTAAAAGGTTCAACTCTGTGTGTTCTCCCCCCAGTCACAGATGAAAGTGAGGAGTGGACATGTGATGACGTTGAACCTCTCTCCTCCCCCATTGAAGGAGATCCTACAGAGAGGTCAGTACACACCGCAACACTAACTATTTGAACAGGCACGTTTAGATATAGGGACTATTCACCATTGGGACTATTCAACAGGGCCCCGACCCCGATTTAGGAATTGGTGTCTTTCCTACACATGCCTTTCCTACGCACTTCTCAGTATTTGGTATTCAGACATACCTTTTTCAGTCGCATAACAAGCTCTGCAGTTGCGGCTACCTTGCTCGCTCTGAACACATTACTTTCAACCGCTGAAAACCCTCCAACTTGTTGGCCAACAGAATTTATAATGGAGTTTATATTCAATAGGGTTTTCAGTACGTTTTTTTTTAAGCCATCCCTTTAAATAGTGTACCTTTAATTAGAATTTTGTCGACAGACTCAATAAAATACTTGGAGAGAATGGTTTCAGATTATAGGGATCAATGAAAGAATCTATACATATTTGTCTCTGTTTCAGCAACAACTGGTGGATTTAAAGAAACTCTGATCTTGTAGATTATAAGGTTAGGAAAGTATGTATGAATAAATAAATAGAAACGTTTGGAGAGACTAAATATATTGATTAATAAAAAATACAGTGGTTTGATTCATCCTGAAAGTTGTCATATTCAAGTTCAATCCATAACATTTTGGAATGTGAGAAAAGTGTACAGTAGGGGTACAGTACGTGTTGTCTGAGTTTCATAATGATTCAAATTATTGCATAACGTTTGCCTAATATGATCCACTAAGGCTAGCGTCCCTCAGGAACAATTTACAAGGACGTGACAGAGGAAAGAAATGTAAAAAGAATGGAATGATGCAAAAATAAATGTATGTGGGTGTTACTGACGCTGGCTCCCGATAGTGGCTAATATTTAACATGATACAAATTGTCAAATAAAACAGAGAAAAGCCCAAGCATATATTCAAAACGTTCTAAAGCGCAAACATCAATTCGGCAGGTTCAGCCCTACAGAAGCCAATAGCTTGGGTCTCCAGATTTCATCCATGCAAATTATGAGGGCAAACAATTACAATTCTGTAACAGTTATAATTCTGAATAAAGGCTGTGGAAAAGAGGCCGCAATACATGCCATGTTGATATGATTGTCAGTTTGCTTCCATATGGCTGGTTTCACATTTGTCTCCAGGGAATAATCATTCAAAACAATTGCTATGTGTACAAACAACAGATTGCTCCTTTATCTAGCTCTTATCAATTTATAAATTACAGTGCATGGAGATTGCTGTTATTTCTATCGGTCACAAGCTTTTTCCACTTGGTACCGGCAGATTCGCACAACCTCATTCATTGGTTCCTTGCGCATAAAGGTGGTGGAATTATGAGGGAATGTAAATCCAGGTCAGAATAAGGTATATCTGTAAACACACCTCTGCCACATCTTCATTTATTCGAGCTCCACCTGAAACAAATAGTAGGTGAATAAACTCAAAATACGCATAGAGAGAAAATTAGGTTCCCTTTACGCGCGCTTATCTCGGGTCGGAATCGGTGTCCAGGGGACTGTAATGGTGAGGGCTATCACAGTGGGGACTATTGACTTTGATGTCAGGAACTTTGTCTCTGCATGACATCACTGTTCTCTTTTGCAGCGGTCACATCCGAACAATGTCCATGATGGGTGAGTGAAACTCCAGTCGAGCCACTGCGTTTCAATTATCTATCTGACTATCAATGAGCCATGACTGGCCTCAACTTCCTGCATGTCTGCTTATCTCTTCTTCCTCTCTTTAAATACCTAAAAAATCTTTGGCTGATTATATCTGTTGTTGTTTACATTATTGTGTGTGTGTGTGTGTGTGTTCTTCCTCCAGGAAGCAGAGAGCCTAGCATCCACCACCAACACACACTCAGTGACACCACCATAGATGGCATTGACATGCAGTGAGTCACACACACATCTGCACACACACAGATAATAAGACAATGATTTTAATAGTATCAACAATATTCTGTCTAATAGCTAGCATGTCTACCTTCTATCTGTCGTGCAGGGCGAGACATGAAGCACTTCAGAAGCTGGCCACCTTCTTCCACAAACCTGTTGTAGAGGAACCCATCAGGAGGCACATACAGCGCACACACACACACACACACACACACACACACACACACACAAATATGAAGGTAAAGGTGAATGAATGTTTCCTTTGATGCTTACCTCGTTTTTATTTTTCCTCTCCTCCCTCTACTCTCCATCTCTCTCTTTCTTCTCTCTCTACTCCACAACTCTCTTTCCCTACTGTCTCCCTCTGAGAAGACCTGAAGAACCTGAACCTGAAGAAGAACCAATCAGTAAGTAAAGAGCTATGTATGGATTCTGTGTCCTACACATTCCACACATCAGGCCTATAGTCCTTGGGCTGGTTAGCCAGACACAGATGATCCATTCAACGTGCCTTTGTTTCATAGTCCAGTAGGGTTTCATTTGGGTCCAGGAAAACATCCAATAAAGTTTGAGAGAATGTTGTTGGAATGTATTGAGTTCAATGAAAGGAATCCACTTTCTACATCTGAATCTGACACTGATGACACAGAATGAAAAAAAGACCCTTACGTTTAAAACAACCTTTTTTACTTTCCAGGTCCCGTGGATATAGAAGAACCAGGGTACCTGTAAGTATAGAAGAATCAGGGTAGCCCTGTAAGTATAGAAGAACCAGGGTACCCGTAAGCAGGAAAGAAATGTCACATTGTGTAACATGTTGTTAGACTGGTTTTCTGGGCTTGGATTGTGAATGTCATTGAGCTGTGTCATTAAGGTGAGTGTGTGCGAGTGCCTGGCAGGGGCCATGAGTACGTCTGACATGCATGTGTGTTTCTATGTAGATGTAAAGAGGAAGCAGATTTGGAGCTTCCAGACATGGTGATTCTTCCTCCTCCTGACCTGTATGCAGACGATCAATGACGCTTAGTAGACTACCAACTACAGGTCCAAATTATACTATTAAGAACCATTGTTCAGTCAGTCAATACCAGTAGGCTATTGATCATGCATTGATAATGTCTGCGTCTTTTCTCTCTTTATGAGCAGTTGGAGAGCAGAGGAAGAACGGCACGATGGTATGTCGTCAAGTGCCAGTCATCTCCATGACAATCACTCAGATAACGGAGACATGAAGGATCACTGTTTGGACAACCTGCAACCGGAGGGACTGTTACTCTGTTATAATATTGTTTAGGCCGGGATTCAATCCGAGCGCTCTAGTCAACAATGCAGATTTTTAAGGCAATGTTAGCGTCTTTACTGAGATTGCATTCAAGGTAAATGCTGCAGATGCCGACTCAATTGGAAATGATCTTTAAAATGTCAATAACATTGACGAATCAACAGTCTGTATCCAGCTACTGTCTGTCTAAAATGACACCCTATTCCCCATGTAGTGCAATAACTTTGACCTAAGTGACACAGGGTTAGCCAGTGCACTAACACAGAGAATAGGATGCCTGCCATATGAGATTTGTCTGATATTCCCAGTCTATTTCCCATGAAGTATTAGAGAGAGAGGAAGTAACTTGATTATGTAACATTTAGTTTAAGTCATGTTCATTTAGCTACCATCTGACAGGTGGCGATTAATAAAAATGCAAATCAATCAGTGGTCTACTGTATAGGTCAGTTTAATTGTGTTTGACAAGAAATACTCAGTAAAGTGCAAATCAGAACAGCAACACCATGCAATGCAAATAACACAGAACACAACACCTCAGAGAGAAAGGAGAGGAAGAGGTACAATTCACTCACACACAGACAGAAGAGAAGAAAACTTTGGTTCCAGATGTCTGGATACAGATACAGTGTCAACACACTTTAACCCTTGGAAAGAGGTACACCTTACAAGTAGTATGTGTGTGTAAACACCAGCATATAGGGGCATTGCTGTGTGTAATTGCATGAGTGTAGCAGCAGGGAGGAGTTTCTCCCAGACCCTGTAGTAGCTACAGTCCGACATGCAGTGTTCAAAGCATAAAGATCACCTTCCTAATATTGAGTTCCACCCCTTTGCCCTCAGAACAGCCTCAATTCGTCGGGGCATGGACTCTACAACGTGTTGAGCTTTTCACACACGACAGTGTCAAAGATTTACTGAGAATGTTGCGACAAACAAATTACATCCAGTCAGCAGCAGTCGAAAACCGCTTGTTGATGAGAGGTCGAAGGAGAATGGCAAGAATCTATACAAGCTAAGAGGCGGGCCACAAAAAAACTCGCCGATCCTTGTCACATACGGAAGTGTCTCCAGTGGGCACGGGATTATCAACAGTGAACAACTGAGGAGTGGAAACAGCGAGTTCAGTTTACTTGAGTAGCCTGCGCAGTCCCCAGACCTCCACCCAATAGAGCATCTTTGGGATGAGATGGGAAGGGCTGTCCGCAGCATGAATGTACCGCCGTCCAATCTGCAGCAACTGAGTGATGCCATCGTGTCAGCATGGACCAACATCCCTGTGGAATGTTTGACACCTTGTAGAATCCCCTGAACAATTCCGGCTGTTCTGGAGGCAAAGGGGGTCCGACCCGGTACTAGATGAGTGTACCTAATAAAATGTCTGGTGTGTATATACACACGTATTGCATGTATAGTGTCATACACAGATAAAACAGACAGCGCTCTCAGAATAGAAATGTGACGACAGAACTTCTGCACAGGACAAATTACAATGAACCAATTTAGAAGGAAGCAAACTACAAAAGAAACGGAAGGAGAGAAGACAGAGTTTTAGTGTTTTCTCGCTCTGTGGCTCAAACCGCTCTTTAACTGGCCCAGCGGAGGTCTACAATTCCCTCAGTAAAACACACGCTACTGCAAATACACACAACAAACCAATAACTCCAGAGGGAGGTAGGGAAAGAGAGAGAGCCAAATGATTCTACATTTAGTAACAAACCGAACTGGGTTCTTCTATATACTGCAAACCACTTGACAAATGGTAAAGGGACATTTGTTCCAGTGTTCTGTCACATCTATTCCAATATCTATTCTCTCTGCTCCTGCACCTTTAGTTATATTAGTCAGATCTCAAATCTCATTGGCACATACAGTACTGTAGTTTATGTCTTCTCCTGACCAAATCCCTGGCAAGCTCCTGTCTGTCAGTCCTCTCCTCTACACACAGGAGTGTACACGCACACAGAAACAGTCTGCTTGCCATTCCGTTTCTGCAAACAAAACAGCCACCAGGCTAGAAACAACGTTTGTGTTTTTAAGGCACCTGGAGAAAGGTTCACTACAGATACACCTCCCTCCCTCCTCCTCCTCCGTCAGTTAGCAACAATATTGCCAGTCAGTTAGCCTCTTTTCTCTACGACCCCATCACCTAAAATCTCTTAAGTCTGTATAGAATTCACAAACATCAGCGGTGCTTCTATACTCAATCTCTTTAAAATAAATAAATAATCTGATATCTAAATAATAACAATACTCTTTAACTTCATTTTGGGTATGTTGTTTCAATAAACAGCTACTACACTACTCAAAGTGATTGTAATATAAATATATATATGATACATATGGATAACAAAATCTGTGTCGTTACAAAAAACATATAAAACCAGATATAAAATGCTCAGTGTGTTTGGTCTACTGTGATGGCTATTCTGGAGCTGATTGGAGGTTGAGAGTAGTCTGGGAGGCGCCGCCTATCTATAAACAAACAGTCTATTGCCGCATTCACAGGAAACTCAGAAGTTTGACTTGCTAACTGGTTGAACGCTGCACGTGGGAGCTACAGCAGATTTGACGTGACCTTGACCTAGCAAGTGAGACTTCTAACCTCTAACCTTTCCCACGGCCAGACTGGCTCTGGCAGACTGGCTCTAGACCAGGGATGGGCAACTGGTGGCCCGCGGGTCGCATGGCCCCTTTTTTAGGCCCGCAGATTAATTCCCTCTGCTGTCAAGAGGGGGGGGCACTAAAATGTTTTTAAATCGCCAAATTTTGCTTAGGGCCCCCAAAACGCTGACTGCATGTGTGTGTATGGATGTGGGTAAACAGACCCGCGAGCCATCGCGGCCCCTAATGATGAGTTCAGAATTTTTGTGGCCCCTACCCCATCAAAGTTGCCCATCCCTGCTCAAGACAGACAGGAAGCCTAACCAGAGATCTAGGATCAGTTTATCTTGCCTAGCCCAAATCTACAACACTAGGAGGTAACAACTCACCCTAAAAACTGACCCTAGATCTGTGGTTAGAGACATGTCTGCCCTGCAGTGGTCAGTGTCATGCAGTACTTGGAGAATTAGGTCAGGATCACACCGATATAAAACTGTCTAAATAGGCTCAGGGCAGTGTTCTGTTTCAGAGGTTATGCAGGCAGGACCTGGAGTTTTCCTGATTATATGACATTGACCAGGAAAAACTCTAGGCCCCTAGTTATCTAGTGGGGTTAACCCTCTCTAGCGAGCCAGTGTGGTAATGAGACTAGCACACATCTCAAAGAAGTCCATGGTGTGGCTGCCCTGTCGTGGGGTGGGGGTGGAGGTGAGGAGGACAGCGCTGGAGCACAGCGACCCAGGCAGAGAGGAGCTGAGCTTGGGGAGATCCACGGCAGGGCAGGCTGAGTCCACACTAAGTCTGGGTCTTTGGAGCCCTACAGTGGAGCCTGACCTCTGGGGGGTGGAAGAGCCCGACTTAAACCCTACTGCATCCATTATGTCATCTGGGGGAGAGGAGATTGGTGTTTGTTTTTCTGCACTCAGTAATACGTTGTAAAAAGAGGAAACTCTAAATTCTGTTTTCAGAATTAACCAGATATCAAAAGCCAGTTTCCTATTATAAATATGCTGTGTAGCTGGCATACCGTCAATGCTTTTGAAGTCCAGCAAGTAGGATCTGTTGTCTACTTGGTACAGCTGGAGACTCATCTTCACCAGGTTGCCTGTTACTGGGTTCTTCCTCCGAACACGCAGGTGGTACGGGTTCACCACCTAAACACACACACACACACACACACACACATTAAATGTGCAGACATCACTGCACCATTTCCTGGTTGCTAAAATTCTAAATAGTTAGCCTAATTTCTGTTTATGTGACAAAACAAACAATTTATAGTGTACAGGATCATTGTACCATCTAAACCACTGTGAAATATATTTTCAATAATGAAGAATATTGTATTTTAAGCTGTAAAAAGTCAAATTTAAGACCGGGAAGCATTGAAATAACACATAGAACAGATCTACTGCTCCTTAGACTTGCTTTCAAAGAGGATGACAAATCTATAATGTCTATGTGAATTTGGTCAGGTCCCCTAACATTGTACATATTGCACACACCTGAACATGTACAGTGAACTAGGCAAGTCAGTTAAGACAAATTCTTATTTACAATGACGGCCTACCTACAGGGTGAGCCCCTGGAGCAAATTAGGGTTAAGTGCCTTGCTCAAGGACACATCGACAAGTTTTTCACCTTGTCGGCTCGGGTTTTTCGAACCAGCGACCTTTCGGTTACTGGCCCAACGCTCTAACCGCTAGGTTACCTGCCGCCATATATAAACACACACACTGGGGGCCAAAAGTTGGGAATATAACGAATTCAAGGGTTTTTCTTAATTTGCACTATAAGACATCAAAACTATGACATAACACATATGGAGAAAAAAAAAAGTGTTAAACAAATCAATTTGAGATTCTTCAAAGTAGCCACCCTTTGACTTGATGTCAGCTTTGCACACTCATGGCATTCTCTCAACCAGCTTCATGAGGACCGCCACAGGAATGAAGACCCAGAGTTACTTCTGCTGCAGAGGATAGGTTCATTAGAGTTACCAGCCTCAGATTGCAGCCCAAATAAATGCTTAACAGAGTTCAAGTAACAGACACATCTCAACCTCAACTGTTCAGAGGAGACCGTGTGAATCAGACCTTCATGGTCGAATTGCTGCAAAGAAACCACTACTAAAGGACACCAATAAGAAGAAGAGACTTTCTTGGGCCAAGAAACACAAGCAATGGACATTAGAACAATGGAAATTTGTCCTTTGGTCTGGAGTCCAAATATGAGATTTTTGGTTCCAACCTCAACCAAATTTAGATGGTTTGGGATGAGTCGGACCGCAGTGAAGGAAAAGCAGCCAACAAGTGCTCAGCAAATGTGGGAACTCCTCCTTCAAGACTGATGGAAAAGCATTCCAGGTGAAGCTGGTTGAGAGAATGCCAAGAATGTGCAAAGCTGTCAAAGGCAAAGGGTGGCTACACTTGGAATCTCAAATATAAAACATATTTTTAATTTGTTCAACACTTTTTTGGTTACTACATGATTCCATATGTGTTATGTCATAGTTTTGATGTCTTCACTTTTATTCTACATTGTAAAACATGTTGCAAATAAAGAAAAACCCTTGAATGAGTAATATTCCAAACCTTTGGCCCTCAGTGTGTATACCTGGGGGCCTGGTACCTGGTTTCCTCCAGATGTGACACTTGGCATTCAGGCTAAAGAGTTCAATCTTGGTTTCAATCTTGTCCTTTATGTGCCCTTTGGCAAACTCCAACCGGGAGGTCATGTACCTTTTACTGAGGAGTGGCTTCAGTCTGGCCACTCTACCATAAAGGCCTGATTGGTGGAATGCTGCTGAGATGGTTGACTTTCTGGAAGATTCTCCCATCTCCACAGAGGAACTCTGGAGCTCTGTCAGAGTGACCACCGGGTTCTTGGTCACCTCCCCCTCCCTCTCTTCCATTTAAGAATGATGGAGGCCACTGTGTTCTTGGGGACATTCAATGCCGCAGAAATGTTTTGGTACCCTTCCCCAGATCTGTGTATCGGCACAATCCTGTCTCTGAGCGCTACGGACATTACCTTCGACATCATGGCTTGGTTTTTGTCTGACATGCACTGTCAAAAATAGACAGGTGTATGCCTTTCTAAATCATGTCCAATCAATTGAATTTCCCACAGGTGGACTCCAATCAAGTTGTAGAAACATCTCAAGGATGATCATTGGAAACAGGAGCTCAATTTCAGTCTCATAGCAAAGGGTCTGAATACTGTAAATAAGGTATAAATATATTATTTGTATCAATTTGCAAAAAAAAATGTAAAACCTGTTTTCGCTTTGTCATTATGGGGTATTGTGTGTAGATTGATGAGGGGAAAAAATAATTTAATCAATTTTAGAATAAGGCTGTAACGTAACAAAACTTTGGAAAAGGTCAAGGGGTCTGAATACACTATCTATCACACAGCCTTACCTTCCAGTCATACTGTAGCTGTCTCATAGCCCTGTAGACCTCAGCCATGATGTCATAGGGTCTGCTCTGACTCCTGATGCCCAGATGCCACTTGGCTTTCTTCACTGCCAGGGGTTTGGCTCTGGTGGTGTTCAGGGCATCCAGGGGGCAGCGTGACTGCAGACAGAGAGTGTGGAGAGAATCTTTAATATCCCCAATAAGCAGTCATAAATACATGAGGAGAAGACTTCATGCAAAACTATACTCCCAATGTTGCATTTGCTACACTGGTATCACGGAAGACGCACTTTATCAAGTGTTTACACTTCAGAGATATTGTATCTGATTGGATATACTGTAAACATAGTACATAGAATAGAAACAGGGATAGATCATTGCCTTGGGGCTGTCTACCAGCAGGGGGGGCATCCTCTCTGGGTGTGGTTTGACCCCAGGGGGCAGTGGCATGCCATCCTCCATGAAGGAGCCCTGAGGAGGGCTGGAGGCCAGGTAGAACTCACTGGCCTGGGTCATGATACGACGGTTGTCTATGATGAGATGGTACGCTACCGCTAGCTGGTCCTGGAAAGAGACGGAAGGAGAGAGTAGGGGAGAAGAGAGGGGTGGGAGAAGAGAGAGTGAGTGTGTTTGTCTGAGTACTGTATGACTATGCGTGTGTGTGTGTGTGTGTGTGTACATGTCTGTGTTGCGTGCATACCTGGGGGTCTCCACTGTACAGGCTGGACATCACCTCAGACTCGGTGCTCTCAAACTTGTCACACACCTCTCTGACGGCCTCCTCGTCCAGAACGGTGGAGTCATAGGAAGGGTCCTCAGGAAACAGGTAGCCTGGCAGGTCCTGCTTAAACCACTCATGTTCCCTACACATGCACACGCACGCACGCACGCACGCACACACACAAACACTTACTATCCATCATTTTTTATTTGTTTTTCTCTAGACCAACCTTCAACCACCACAAACAAGCTTTTGGCTAGGTTTGCCAGTTCTATAAATCACATGAAAAACATCAGTAGGGAAGGTTAGAGGTCAGGGGTTACCTAATGTCTTTAATGGTAGCTCTCTTCAGCGGGTCGACCTGCAGCATGAGGAGCAGCAGGGAGGCGACGGGGCGACTGAGGTATTCTGGCATATAGAACACGCCCCCTCTGATCTTCTTAAACAGCGTGGGAACGTGTTCGTCATCAAAGGGCAGAGTCCCACACAGCAATGCATACAGGATCACGCCACAGCTCCATATATCCACCTCAGGACCAGCGTATAACCTGTACACAAAGTAAATAATACACGATCACACCACAACATGTAGCCTATAGTATCAACCTTCGTATGCAGATCCAGTCTAAACACGCACACACACCTTCCGGAGATTACTTCAGGAGCAGCGTAGTTGGGAGATCCACAGCTGGTCCTCAGGAACTCCCCGTCTGACATCATGTTTGACAACCCTGACAAGAGCAAATACTTTTTAAAACTATCTTCAAATTCCAACCTTACCTAACCTTATCACTGTCTAAATCAACCTTCCCTAACCTTATCACTGTCTAAATCAACCTTCCCTAACCTTATCACTGTCTAAACAAACCTTCCCTAACCTTATCACTGTCTAAACAATCTTTCCCTAACCTTATCACTGTCTAAACAAACCTTCCCTAACCTTATCACTGTCTAAACAAACCTTCCCTAACCTTATCACTGTCTAAACAAACCTTCCCTAACCTTATCACTGTCTAAATCAACCTTCCCTAACCTTATCACTGTCTAAACAAACCTTCCCTAACCTTATCACTGTCTAAACAATCTTTCCCTAACCTTATCACTGTCTAAACAAACCTTCCCTAACCTTATCACTGTCTAAACCAACCCAAGTTACAATATTGTCTTCCCTCTCCCCACCACTCTCTCTCTCTCCACCTCGCTCCCACTGTCTCTCTCCCGCTGTCTCTCCAGCTCTCTCTCCCCGTCTCCTACTGTCTCTCTCCCACGGTCTCTCTCCCCATCTCCCGATGTCTCTCTCCCACTGTCGCTCTACCACTGTCACGCTCCTGCTGTCTCGCTCGCTCTCTCTCTCCCGCTGTCTCGCTCGCTCTCTCTCTCCCGCTGTCTCGCTCGCTCTCTCTCTCCCGCTGTCTCGCTCGCTCTCTCTCTCCCGCTGTCTCGCTCGCTCTCTCTCTCCCGCTGTCTCTCCCGCTCGCTCTCTCGCTCTCTCCCGCTCGCTCTCTCCCGCTCGCTCTCTCCCGCTGTCTCGTTCGCTCTCTCCCGCTCGCTCTCTCCCGCTCGCTCTCTCCCGCTCGCTCTCTCCCGCTGTCTCTCCCGCTCGCTCTCTCCCGCTCGCTCTCTCCCGCTCGCTCTCTCCC